>JAPYYS010001516.1:0-39375 GCA_030522525.1 Campopleginae sp. 14b
AGAAAAATAGAAGAAGGAGAGAGAAGAAGAAGGGAGAGAAAAAACATAAAGAAAAAAAAAAAAAAAACAATAGGGAAAGGGCATTTTTTTTTTTGTTCACCGAGTCACACAGCCGGGAAGGTCCTTTTAAAAGATTACAAACTGAATGCATTGCTTTATATTATTCATGATAAATCGTTGGCCATGAGCTAATCCTTTTCGCGTGGTGCATGAAAAATAGCGTTGCCTGGACATTTGGCAAAAAGTAGAAGAACAGGCGATGGTACTTGAATACTTTGGGAGATGTGCTCGCCATCAGCTGCAATGCTGATGCGCGAGCTCTATAATATATACGTCCGTGTAAATAATCGAGTGTGGGAGAAACGTGGAAAAGCGTAGAAGGAGGAAGGAAGAGAGAAAAGCGAGCGAGAGTTCTTTGCACAATATGTTGTGGTGCCATTACTTAACGCGAGGGATTGGAGGGCTGACTCTCTGGGTAGATGGTGGTGCAACTCTCTCCTACTCTGGTTCACTCTGTTCCAGGCAGGCGGGGGTGGCTCTTACCTAAATAACCACTCAGTCACTCGCCGCCCGCGCCCAGAAGCTCCGAGAGCTTGGCGGCAGTAATACATCGATATAGAGTATACATATATAGATATATATATATATACATTATAGAAGATACACACTCTCTGGCTGGAGCTGGAAGAAGTGAAGTGCTCTGGTGTATGGAAGAGTGGTTTAGGGACTGGAATGCCCAGTTCGCTAGTTCCCTCGAACCTCTTTCCCTCTCCAGTCCAGCCCCCGATATCCCAGTTACGTGATGTAAGAGCGAGCCGAGCATCCGAAAAGCAAACCTTTCGGATTAACGAGAGAGCCCATTGCTCCGATTGATTTCTCTCCTCCACGCGCGTTCTTCGCCACAACGCACTTTACTCTTAAGACCGAGCCAACTTTTTTCTTCCTTTTTATCATCTCTGTCCGACGAAAGGTAAAAGAAACCCTTGACTTTAGTGGAAACTCCAAAAAAAGGACAAAAGACATGCTGCTGCGATGTGTGTTTCGCGCGTGTGCTCATGCATCCGCGTCGATCGCCGACTATTTTTCTATAGATCCGAAAATTGCTGGATAATTAGTTGAGCTCGATATAAAGAAACTCGTGAAAATCCTATTTAAAACTTTGCATCATCGACTCAACACACAAAATGTCTGATAATCGTTGGCCCAATTAAATTAATCGGCCACGGCAAACGTGCAAGAGTTGCACGATCATTGTTAATGATAAATGCATGAAAATGGAGACTCGAAACGTTTAAATTATAGTGAGGCGAGTGTTGTCTCGCAACTGGAGGGCATGTTCTCGTACATAAGCTTTCATTTAACCGTAGTACATATGGATATGCATATATATTAGGAAAGCGTTGGTAATTAGCCCGGGAGCGAGCAGAGGGAAGCAGAGAGTCGAGTGTGTGTTGCCAGCAGCATAATTATGGATTAGATGAATGGCACACTGCTCGCTCACTGGCGCCGTCGCTCTCGCTCCCGAATAAGGGCTCAATATATGTATATCCACTTGTCTATGTGTCTGAATACATTCACATGGACCGGGCTGTGTACGTATAGATGCGAAGAGTATCGTCAAGAGGGTGTTGCTGAGAATGCAGTGACACCACCGCGCGCGGGGCTTTCTATACAGCATCAGCAGCACCACCAGCAGAAACTGACGCGGGACAAACCAACGAGAGAGCGAAGCTCAGAGAGCACACGATGGGGCTTTTCCCGTGGGGCGCACGACGATATCCAGAGCTTCTCTCGCCTATCGCTCTCGATCTCTCATTGCTAGTCTCCACTATATATGCACACCCGGGCCACGTGTCTTGACAGAGAAATCCTCTAAATGCGTGTGTACCGACTCTCGCACGTCGTTACAAATGCATTTGCGGCAAATCGCGCGTGCACGCTACCAACAGCGACGCGCTTTTCGAACGTTCACATCGCCGCGGAGCGGTTTTACGACGAATCAATCAACGGACTCCTTTTTACTTTTCGATCGCGAGGAAAAATCTTGAATTGCGAAAAAACGATGGCTCGAGTCGAACGAACGGGTCAAAATGACCCAGTCTATGCTAGTTAGCGTCTTTTGTTCATTCCATTCGTAGTGATTCAATTTTCAACCCCTCAAAAATTAATGCCGTTAAGTTAACGATGAGTCTCGGTTTTTTGGCAGAAGGGATGAATGACCCTAATCCGATTACAAGTTTCCAACGTCATGGGAAAGTCAGAACGAGATATCGTGAAAGTTGATGGTGGAAGGGTCGCAGGGAGGATGATTTGTATACGTATATACGTCTATTATTGGCTGTTATATGCAGCGGTCGTGTCATCGCGCGGCATTGTCCTCGGAAGCAGAGACTGCGATGTATATCGCATTGATACGCGCTGTGCCGCACGGATGGTTTTGGGAAGAGACACACGCACCGAGATTGCGCGTCGATCGGTGTGTAGCCCGCGGCATTAATTTAATTTATACGCTTGAAAAGACATTCTCCCGCGCATGGACGTTACTTTCGTTACATCGAGTTTCGAACGTTCTGGTGAACAGTTCGTGCCTGCGAGTGAAATTTCGCCTTGATTCTTTTCACATTTTCGAGCTCTCGTTCGCCGTTTATTGTTAATTCGTCACTACGCTTAGGCACACGGAGATTTAGGGGTGTGGCGGGTTTCAATTATTTCGGAAATCTCACGTCGCAGCCGCAAGAGCAGCTTCGCGTCAGGCGCGTTTGAGAAACTTCCGCAGGGCCATCCTTCTTACTCGTTGCGCTTCGATGCTGGCTCACGTTTCAATTTTCAACATAGCGAACCCTCTCATTTGGTATATACTTTGAGAACGTTATCGAAACGATTGTTCGAGAATTCGGACTTTGGGTGTCGGTGAGCTCGAGGCTCAGCTTGAGACGGATACACAATGGGAAATAACGCGGGGCCGTCGTTATCGGCTCTTTTCGCATTTGCCGGACGTTTCATCAATAAAGCCGAGAAGGAGAAAGGGCATGCGAGAAAAAAAGAATCATTTAACAAATGCCATGCGAGGAGGAACACATCTCAAGAAAGAGGCAATGATGAAAGCTGCGAATTTTCAAGATAAAGGGTTCGACAATGGGCCAACCAATGCTTTGGTATTCGGCAAGTGTCGAATCGCCGCGGAGAACCTCAATCACTCGCCTTTCCCTTTTTCTCTCTGGCCTCCTCCCTTCTCTCGCGCGCCCCCGCTAACAATGCCCCTGGGGGTTTATAAATCCGCGCATTGTTGCCAACTTAAAAGCTCTCTCGCGGCTTCCCTTCTCTCTTTTCCTCTTTCTCCTCCGAGACGCCGTCCTCCTCCATCTCAACTTCCTCCTCCTCCTCCTCCCCGCGACGAGGCTATGGGCCATGGCGCCTCACAAAACTACGGAGAATACCCTCCCGCTCAACCACCACCAGAGAAAACGAGACGAAAACTCGTTGAGCAGATGATAGAGTCAGAGCTAACGGTCTCGTATATATACGCTAAGAGAACCGTGTAAAAGCATTGAGAGCACTTTAATGAATACGATTAGAAGCCTTAACCGTGAAGGATTCTCCAACCAGACCAGCCAACCAGTCCGTCGATCTTTTCTGTATCCCCACACAGCAGATATATTTCTCCTTCACGTAAAAAAACAACAAAAAAAAACATAATTTTAACAATTTCCTTACAATTTGGCTGTAAAAAATTTATAATATGAAAAATAAATGTAAAAAATATAAAATCAAGCCGATTCGTTTATCGTGGAACACTTGAGACCCGAGCCATTTTTCTTCTGCTCGAAGAGTGGATGTTTTCACAGCAATGATTAATATATTCATTAATTTTTTTGCAATTTTGGTGGTGCGCTTTCGAAATAAAAGTATTGGAAATAGTTCAGGAATTTTTTTCAGATTTTTTCATTGCAAATTTCGTTTTGTAACATACCTTGGATCTTCAGCGACCCACGATGAACCCAAGTGGTGTCGATAAAAGCGATAAACTGATCGGGATAATATAAAAAATATTATAGTTAATATTAGTATGGAAAATAATAAAATTAGCATTGCATATTATTGTTAAAAAGCGGAAAATAGAAAAACAGCTCCTCCTTCGAGAAAGCGTAGGGCAATGTGTCTGGAAACTCACGAATTTTCTCGTGACTGGTTGGCCTTCCTGTTCTCCACTTTATTTTCCGTAATTAAAATTCTTTGACCCGCGAGGTTGGACACGATTTAGTTTTCGCAATTTTTACTCCTTGGAATGTAAACTTTCTCTCGATGGGGTTTGCCATAATTAAAACTTTTAATTATAACGAAATATCTCAAGATTTGGAGCAGCTCAGACTTCGACGTTCTTTCGAGATTTTTTTTCTGAATAGAGATTAAAAATACACAGCCGCATAAGAAAAACACATGACGCGAGTTGATATGAGAATTCTTTTCTTTTTTCATTCGCAACTAAAATGTCATACTTTTCGGTCCAAATTTGACAACTCTCGCGACATCCAAGCAACACAAATTCGCCTTTCGATCTAATTACCAAATCAATCAGTTTCAAATTCCAATCAGCCGGAAATTCTCCGTAAGATGATTCTCACCGGTACAATATCGACTCCTACGACTTCGGCTGACATGAGACCTCTCATCACTAACATAACCAAACGCGACGACGATCTCGTACCTCTCCGCAGCGTCAAGGGACAGTTTGGCCCATTGAGTCTTGAAAATATTCGAGACAGCCTGACCGAATTAGTCAGCACCGACGAGAATGAAGTAAGATTTATTCTTCAATGGAATTGTCCCGAACCACAAAAATGAACGACTATTTCTTAGAAAACTGCATCCTCTTCGATGTGCTAATACAACGACACTAGTCAAATTTTATTTTGAAAAAATTGTCGATGAGCTGACTCGACTTTTTTGTGTTTCAAATATTCAAAAATTCACTTTCCAAAAATCCCAGTCTGAGAAATCCAAAAAAAAACGAAGAAAATCGATTTTGAGTAAGACTCTTGTCAGGGGGAATTCATGGGTGAAAATAAAATGTTTCGGCCCTTTTGCTGGTCAGATACCGATGGAGTGCGAAGAGGATTCGTTAGGATTGATTTTAGATTACGTCCTGACGTGGAAAAACATGTTGATTATGTGGTTATCAACGACGATCTCGAACATGTTTCATGAAGGAAACGTAAAGTGATGGATTTGTGATGGACTTGTATGTAAATAAAAATATTTAATGAAAAATGGAGAAAAATCTTGAATTGTGAATGAAAAATGCGGCTAGAATCGAAAAGCTAATGTTTCCAAGATGAAAATCTATAGAATCAAATCCATATGCTGTGGGCAATGAATTGCATTAAAAATTGACAGTTCTCACGAACGAGAAGCAGAAGAAAGAACTCACACGCAAGATAAACGCGAAATAGTGACTGCGTATAGATGATAATCCCCGTAAAACGAGGGACCAGAGAAAAACGAGACCACGGGCATGAAATCCTAATAAATGAGCATCGCTTTTGATTCTCTATACTCTTGAGCTCGATCGATCGAAAACTGGCTCACAATGCTTGGCTATAATCCACCCTCGATGCATACACATCTATCCTCGTGGCCACCACCGCATCCTCCTTTTTCTCCCACTCTTGCCTTATCTCCTCGATTTCATCTAGATGCATTTAACGAAAAACACATTTGTCTGAACCAAGTGCGTGCACTCGCGTAGATAGCAAACGTCGACGCGTGTCTAACCACTTTTCTAACGGCTCCCCCTCATCCCCATGCGCCTGGACTCTCCACACCGAATTCCGCCTCTCGAGACACCCCTCGAATGTCCCTTAACCGGTGCGTTGTCGCGTTGACCATTTTTTCGAGGGATCAATTCGTCTTCGTTATGCAGGAAATCGGGATCTCGTGAATTCTTTTCAGGCTAGCCAATGCGTCGATTATCCTTGGGATTAAAGCAATAATTAATGATCGTATGGCATGGATATTGACGAATAAAATTTAAGGAGAATTGAAATTGCACACCCAGAAAGAAAATTCATTAAAAATCAATCAAATTTATTATTTAACTGAAAGAAATGTATTAATTTGAATATCAGCCTAATAGACATTCATTCGTTGCAAATAATTTCATTTATTTGATAAATAAATCGTCTGAATGATTGAAAAAAAAAAAAAAAAAAAATTTACTGGATCGTAAAAAGTATGTCATTTTTATGAAACAACACTTTTATTTGAATAATATTTTATATTCATTAAGAATAAACTCGGTTATTCAAAAAGAAGAAATATTTTTTTGGGGATTCAATAAATAAGTTTTTAGTTGAAAGAAATATTTCCTAAACATATTACTTTTGAATAAATGTTTCTTCTGGGTGGATCGATTTCGATTGGCCACGTACAGAGAATCGCAGCGGCGCGGGATGAGGCTGCCTTGGAAGGAAGACAATACGACCCGACAGACTTCCTGTGCTCGTGTCAGGCCGCACGCGGCGGTTGTATTCGATTACGGATGCAGTGAATGATAAAAATGAGGAAAATCGAATCCTTTCCGGCCGGAGACTCCCGGAGTAATTTTTGGCGTTTTGAACTGTATGATCAGATGTATTTCGACGCTTAGGGAACGAATTGTCAAGGACGATATAATTTGGAGCGTATGATCGCGGAACTAGCGCCTTTTTGTTAGTCAGGATTGAAAATATATTTGAAAGTGAGACGGAGAGGATATAGAGAATGGAGAGAGAAAGAGAACATTGAACGGCAGACATCGTATACAAAACGTGTGCGTCAGCTATGCGCGACGATGTAATTGGCGTGTCTCGTGAATGCGCCCGTTCTACCGGATGTGATTCGCATTAAGCACGCCCGTCCGTCATTTCACTTCTCATCTCTCCAACTGTGATTCGCGAATGCGCTCGCATGCGGTGGCTCTTCACGGTTTTCCATCTCTCTCGCGTTCTTTATCAATCCCGTAGAACACACAGAAGCTTCCGCATGAATAAATATATAACTGTATAGAGACGTGCGTACATTGAATCCAATTGGTATTTTTCGTTGATACTTCGTGACGTTTCCTGCGGGTGGCAATTTTTTCATTTATTTCTCTTTCCCCGTCTGTTCTCCCGTCTATATGAATTTTACATGTCAATTTGTACGGACTTTTCTGTGACGAGTCGATCGATCTTTTTCTCCGAAACTCCCTCGAAAATGCTAAGACGTTCGAGCTGCAAAAAAGATTCGAAATATAATTTCGATCAGTCGTTCGGTCCACTCGATTTTTTCGAAACGTTTAATCCCCGGAATTGCCCGGTTGGCCATGCTCCAATAATATGGATGAGACATTGATTGGTCAGGGAGGAAGGACTCTCGAGCAGGATAAAAAAATCTGAAGCCATTGACACATGAGGTGCGTAAAGGACGAGGATTTTCAATGGTCACTCATCGGAAATAGCATGGCGGTGTACTGTGACAAAATGAAAGGTTTTGGTGCGATTGGTCAGAGACTAGAGAAAGGGAGGAATGGAGAAAATATCATAGGAAGTGTGAATGTGGGAGAGGGAATTTGGCTGTAAGCGTCAAAGGGTCGGAATCGCATATATAAAAAGGATTTTGTGCTCGAATTCGTGGGATTTCGATAGCGAAGCAAGACCGAGGCTCTCGCGAACAGATCGAAATTAGCCCCTGTGGTCTCTCATTGACCTTGCCGCGAGTATGGCCCTTCCCTGCCGCTGACCGTTTGACCCTTCCCGTCTCTTCGTGTCTCTCTCTCTCTCGCACAGGAATTAATCAATTCGAAATAGTCGAGTTATTAGTCTCGTCGAGGAGACTCGGTTGTGTTCTCCATTCCCTACGAGCTGAAGGGCACTAGCCATTCTCTTGTTGCGCATCTAACGAGTACCATCGATGTTGTCACCGTCAGTCTAATGAAATTTGTTTCGTGTCCAATGCGAATGTGTAAAAATAAATGAAAATATTGAAAAGTGCAAATTCCAGTTAATCGTTGACGAAATTCCATGTAGCAGCGGCTGTATGGAGTTGCTGCCTCGATAGTGCAACGAGAAAGATCAACCCCGGGCAAAACATGCGGGTCTAGACGACCCGGTGTGTCAACGAGGGTAAAATTAATTCTTATAATTAAAATATTCTCTAGAGAAATAAAAAATTAATGCGCGGGGGCAAGAAAAAATGGAAGGCCTGAACTGGACGCGATAAAATGTCTCAGGTCTGTCAAAATTGTGTCATTAGTTAATCGTCTCAGTTTGGCTCATGGCTCAATCGTTTCATAAACGAAATTCCGGTTTATCCTTGTTTCTATCGTCTCCGATAACTCGTAGCCATATAATATAGTCCTACAGGGTGTCTTGGTTGGTGGTGGGGAATAATAATAGCAAGAGAGTGTCGAATGGTAGAGGCGTAGTCGTCATCGAATCAGCGTGATATCGAGAATTTCTAGGGGTATTAGGTAAATCGGAATGATCGATTTTCCGAGACAGTTTCCTTGGAGAATAAACTGATGTGGCGATGAGTGAGGAGAGGAGGAATGTCTATCATTCCGATGGTATAGAGACGAGGTATCTGTATAATGGTTGATCGGTTGATCGTGTGCACACGGAGAGAGAATAACGGGCGTGCGGAAACGCGGGATGATCGTGTTCCGGGGCGGTGGAGGGGGGAGGCAATAGAATAAGAGAGGAATGGTAGTCGGAGAGAAAAGCGAGCTCGGGAGAAGTAAGGTATACAGATCATACAGAGCAGGGGAATTGGGAAAGAGTAAAAGGAGGGGGTGAGTTTGGTAGGAGTTGTGCGCCACTCGAACACACAAGCGCGCACTAGCTGACTCCACGCAATTATAGGTCCCTAATTACAGCCTTCCCTTACCCCTGCATCTCCTCCTCTTCAATCCCCATCTCTATACCGCCCCGAACTCCACTTGGGTACTACACGAGGCTCGGTTAATTAATTCGTACCTCATTAACGGCACAACCAGTCCGTGCACATTCTCTTCAGCCGAATCCCACACACTATGCCACAACGTAACCCACCATCATCGCCACACTAATATCTATCAATTGTATATATTCATCGGTGTATATATATAGACAAATATATAGCTCATCTCATCTTTCCATCAATCTGCAGCCCACAGTCGTTTTGTAATGTCAATCCAGTATCTTTTTTCCACGATCGTTCAGCCTGAAAAGACATTGCTTATGTATACATATATATATATATATATATATATATATATATATATATATCTATGTATATGTGACGGTTATATAAAACCACAACGACGATATCTTGTAATAATGTTCTGCTCGCATTTTCTGCCTCCTGTTCCCACCCCCTTGATCTTTTCGTATCATGTTTTTTCACGTTTATTAAAAAAAGTGAATTTCTAATTAAGCCCAGGCAGTAGCGCTTAGAGCAGCCGTTCTCGCTTCGTCTCCGACGTTATTATCGACAATGTTAAAGGGGTATGTACGCCTGTGTGTGTGTCCATATTGTCATACATACCTCGACAACGATACTCCTTATACATCTATCTACAACCTCTGTTTTATACGTGACGAGACAGCAGCTGCGATAAATATGAAACGAAAGGGAAAAAAAAACAACGTTTTCTCCTCTCGCTCGCTTATTAATTATACTCTGTCATAACGAAAACTAGCACGCCGTTGAAACTATATTAAATGCTCAGCAAATGTAGGGAGAATGCCACGTCGAGCTACCCAAACCTTTTACCGATTTGCATTTTAATATTTTATTCTTGCCAGTCTCCGTGCTTCCGGCTCGTGTATCGGACGTTTTGTGTCATCCAAGCTAACGAGACGAATTCAATTTTATTTCCAATGCAGCCAGGGGAACATAGTTCGATACCTTTCTCAACATTCGACCACGATGTCGGGTCAAAATGACCCAGTGTATCAACGAAGTGCTAGAACAATTGGTCAAATTTTATTTTTCACCATTTTTTACGCCCAAGACGGTTTGGATTTTATTTACAGAAAAGTTTGGCTATTTTTTATTTGTGCTCCGGTCGATCGGCCCCACACGGAACGTCCCGTATAAATATATATATGAGTGGCGATGGAACTTGACTGAAACAAAAGTGAATCATTTGGAAGAACGATAAGGCGAAGAGCGAGAAAAGGCCAGAGCACAGCAGGCCATCATCGAAAGTGCGGGCATCCCATCGACATTTTTTGTCTCGCCAATTTATATTTCAAGTATTTTCCGTGTCGTGGTCTTTTCCGCACGCGCGATATGTCAGAGGAAGCAAAGAGCGAGTGTCGTCTCGACGGGGATTTTTGTTTTCTCCGCGAAAATGTCAATCAGCTCGTCTCTGCCTGGCAGAGACTCGAGAGTTTCTGAAGATCACATCGAGAGAAATGGGCAAGCTGTAACAGCAAAAGATCCTTTGCTAATCGTCTTTTAGTTACAACAGCAAAGCCTTAACGACCCGTAGCATAATTTTCCTTATAGTAGCAAAATAATATTTTGCTACAAGAACGAAAAACGCAAATCGACGACAGATTTGTCGGAGTAGCAAATGCCGTACGCGAACAGACACGCGGATAACCGGTCAGCTAACGTAGCATAAATGTTTTTATGCTGTTCCTGCAAGAGACAACATGCTATCAGTACATTATCGTCTATGCTGTTCGTTCGAGGCGAAAAAAAATACATAGGCACAACGAATACGCACACCAAAAAAAAGTGCGAGGGCTCGGGGCTCAATTTCGTCGAAATATTTGTAATTCCCTATAGCAGTGTCGAGCACGCATATTTCGTAACCGAAATTTCACCTCGTTACATATGCACCGGAAATATTTCTTCGAAGCGGCCCGTTAAATAATTTTCTTTTCAATCTTTCGTTCTTTCTCTTTCTTTTCCAACACGGAACCCCAGTGTAGGCAGGAAGTTTAATTCGGTGAAAATGCCGAATCACCTATCGACCATCGCCCAAATGTAATAATCATATGAATTGAGAGTGGGATTAGATTTTTACTTTTGTTTTTTGACAGCTGTAAAGTCATTTTCGTGGAGGCAAACATAGGATCGAAAATATCATCCAGCAAAAATAATTTGCTCGTCCAGCAAAAATAATTTGCTGCTGTAACACTTTGTTGCTGTTCGAGGAACATTTGTGTGCATGCTACGGGAGCAACAGTTCTTTGCTCCTGCGGCAGATGACATTTGACATAAAACTTTTGTTGCAGCAGCAAAAAAATTTGTTCTCACTATATGAACAAAGAAAATTTGTAGCAGTAGCGTGGCGTACGCTGTCGCAACCGAAAACGGGCAAACAAAAGGACGAAATATAAACGAATTTCCATATGAAATTCTTTGAACTCGTTGTTTACGAAGATTTAATATTCGGGCGCTCGTGGGGACGCGAATAATGAATTTAAAAGTCTTTTTTAAAAGTCGCCCCCACATGAACCCTCCGATCCAATTTAATCGAGTTGAGACGTTCGTTTCATTACATGGCGAATCAAAGCTCTCCGGGAATCCACTCGAAACGAGTTATAAATCGTTTCTATATACTTCGTACCATAAAAATCTTTGGACCATAAACTCCTGACCATGCCAGGGGATGCCCAACAATAATTCGGCCTGAAACGGTGTATTCCTCCCTCTCGTTTTTTTTCCCCGGTACGCACAACCCTCTGCGATACGTCGTAAGCGAATTATATCTCAATGGCAGCCGCACGATTTTGCCCTTCCTCTTCCTCGCCGCGTGCTTTTCCCCCGCACTTCTTTACCTCGCGATGTAGTTGCGTTTTTATACCAACGTTTTTTCATCGACAAGAGGCTCGTCGTTTACTCCGCGCGCGTAAGCAAATTTGTATCCATTGACAATATTTCGCCCGGAGCAAGTTTTTCGTCAGTTTTGCTTCTCGCCTCGCGATGGAGCGAAGGGAGCAATCAAAAAATGAATGAAACGTGGAACCTGTGATTGTTGCGCGACAAAAGCCTACGAAATGATTCATCACATTTTTCGGAAAAATATGGACATTTTTTACAATAAACTCGATCGTTCGATCGTTTTTTTTCATCCCTGGGATTTTTCTTCTCTCGAATAATTGAGATCCGATTAATCGATTATCATTTCATGCAGTCAGTTCGTTTGGGTTTGTTTTGGCTTGATTTAAGAAAATTATGACCATCATTTGGAAACACACATTTCATAATTATTTCGTTATTTAGGGAAAACATTTTTTTTCTTTTCGTCTTGAACCGATGCCACGATAAATTATGAGATAAAATGATAACTGGGGTAAGTTTGAAGTCGTAATAAAGAAACAGTTCTCGGGGAAGCGTTGGAAAGTAAAAACGTGTGTATATATGGTTGGAACAAAAGTCTCGCGGACTTGGTTGAAAAATGTGGTGCGCCCGTTGAGAAGAATTTTGTCCCTAAATTAATTAGACGCAATTAGCCGGTAAATTTTTTCTTTCTTCAGAGGATATGATACGGTTAGCGAGAGCGAGCGTATAATAACAGTGTGCAAATCCCTGCGAGCTAAAGAGCTTCGGAGTCACTCTATGTCCCTTCTCCGTGGCGGTGTCTCTCTCGGTTCTGAATTCTCCCTCTCGCTTGGCGTACCCTTCTGCACGCTAAGAGGGTTTGCTTGTATCCCTCGAGATGCGCATGCGTCATCCGATTAAAATTACTAATTAGCTAATTAACTTAAGCGCGCGCGCGCGCGCGCGCATCGCCATACTTGCCTGCCCCTCCGCGTGTCCTCTCTCTCTCTCTCTCTCTCGCCCTCTCTCTCTCGCGCTCGCCAGGGTCTCTCTAAGTAAGTTGACCGTCTGATTATGATGCATCGCTTTGGAGCTTTTGCCAGGACAGGATACGAGAAAAAATTCAACAAAATAACGAAGAAGAAAAAGCAGCAAGTCTGGCCAGGGACGGCGGTGACCTCCCATTCAAAAATTATTAAACCAACTCCGTATTATTCCAACAGTTATTTTCCCACGTTAGATTTTTCACGATCCCGATAACGGGAGGATAGTGCAATTACTGTCTTTCCAACTTGACTATTTTTTGTCTCTCCCTCTCTCTCTCTCTCTCTATCTCTCGGTTGCCTCTTCCGTCTCGATGTATTCGAGCGAAACCGATCGATCTTCTCCGGGTCCACGATGACAATAGAAAATTAATGTATTATCTCTCTTGGCTGATCTAACGGATGAAAGGATCGGGAGTGTTCCTTCCTCTCCTCAGAATCCAGTCACTATCTTCTATAAATATATAGATACGTAACATGGATATTCATTTATGTCTGTATATGTTTTCGCTCTGTATTTCTTTGTGGCTTTACAGTTGAGCAGTGGAAAATCAGGCACTAAGAGGTTGCGCAAACTGGTACGAAGACCCAATATACTTTGGATGCTCTCGCTGATTTAGCCGCGACGGCATCGCGTCACTACTCGCAGAAGTGCTTTCTCGTGTTCCTTAACTCTCCAGTCCTCTTTGCCCCACACTTTCCTTCTTCTGCCTTTTCCCCTCTCTCCTTCTACCGTTGTCTCCGCTCCTCCATGCCGTCCCGTTCGCGAATAATCGGAAAAAATAGTCACTTCCTCCTCGTTCGAGTTTATCAAAGCTTTGCATACAGCCTCTGTAGCTCTGATCCATTTCCTTCGTTCATATGTTCCTCTCTGCGAGCACTCTACACGCGAGTGTACGTCCTTGATGCGTGTCACTTCTATGGTGGACGAAAAAGTTTGTTTCTTCAAAAAAATTGACATTTTTCAACTTTGTTTTGGCTCCCGGAGGTTTATAGAACGACGAAGCGTCTAAAAATGAGGAATTCTATTTTTTTTACTGTTTGATGACCGAAAGATTTTGGCAGTTTGCAGAGAAATGGTCGGGCCCACGATTTTTTGACTTTTTTTTTCTCACAGTGTACCAACTCCATCGATCTATGAAATAAAATCGACGAGCTGGAACGGCGTCCGGATACATAAATATAAAAAATCCTTCGATTCAATAAATATAACAATGCACCATGAGGAAACTCGATCGTATTAATAATTTTGTACTGAGACGTTGTGGGGAGTGAGACTTTTTTTAGAGTCGCTGTGGAGTTTAACAATGAGTGGCATTGCCACGAGGTTCGTGAGCATCGACGGGCTCTCCGGAGCAATGTATCATCATTAGAGCATTGTGAAGACGCTGCACTTTTCTTCGACGTGTTTGTCCTCCTTTTTTCCGTTGCACCGGAGTCTCGGCTATAAATTTGGCCCGCATCAATTAATTTTAAAATGGCTCTTAATCGAACACGCGAGCAGATGTCACATTTTTTTCTTCACTATTTATAAATTAATCAAGCGAGAACGATCCAACATTTTTTCTTGATCGTTCAATCGATTGGATCGTTGATGCGAAAAGATTGATTCGAGAGCGAAGAAACCAGCACTGTGTGTAGCTGCATGTAGAAATGGCCCCTATGAGGCTTGACACATCGCGAAACTAACGGGCAATCAAAGACTCCGTCAGCAGCATGCCCTATAGTCGAGGAGTGACGAGAGTAGCCACTCAATTAGAATTTCTTTGAACCCACATCTCGTCAACCATCCACTTATGTCTTGCAGGCTCACATATGCGGGCTTTTAGTGCCTACAGAATTCCATGCCGAGAAACAGCCTTTAGTCGTCGGCCCTCATTTCGTCCAATTTAATTCCCTTAAAAATAATATTATTATTTCGTCGATGGATTTAATCACGAATATACGAATCTTCAATAATTCATTTGTTATTCTAATGTTCAATACACAATGGCAAAACTTTGGTCAATAAACGACGATTAATAACAAAAATAAGAAAAAAATTAATAAATAATTCTTCCTAGATAAATCTTACCCGAAATAATTAATTTCGTCCATGTATTTAGTCACAAATCTACATTGGCATTGATTTAAAATCAATTGTGCAGATTGGAAAAGAGAAGAGTAAGGAAAAGTATAGCAATTCTCCCGACATTCTTGTGGCTTGAGACGACGAAGCTGAGCTTCGAAAAAGGATCAAAACTAAAAACAACTGCAAAAAAAATGTGCAAATCGAAATGATCGAGGCTCAACAGTCTACGGTGCTTGGGGGATGACGGTCAACATTCAACTTATTCTGTTGACAATAGCACTAATTAAAGAAGAGGGTGATAGACATGGGCACATCTATTCATAGATGCTGATGATTCAGAGCTTGGGGTATAATAATCAGCTGGTTGAACGCGTTCAATACGAAGCGTTTCGTGGTCTGGATTAAGCCCGGTGAACAATAATATCAGACGAGAAGAGGAGAAGATGGTGGGAGTTTGTCTGGGAGAGGGTTCATTTGCTATACTAATTGAAATCAAACATGAGAGTGACCCCGCATGAGGTTGGTATTCGTAATAACAAAATCCACGCTCAAATGGGATTCGTCATTTATTTCTTCGCTTCTTTATACGTTCTACGAGGCTAAACGAGCCCAGGCTGTACTAATATCCAATGTAAATGACTGTTCCTCCTATCTGTGTATTATAACGAGAACACACTCACCCCCAAACACAGATAAATACTGGCACACCAATACTTATCGAATAAATATAAACGTGAATGAAAAACGGGTGCAGGACAGTTTCTCTCTCGAGTCTTGCCCATCTGTCGAGGCAAGCGTCGAGGCTCTCTATACACAAGACTCGAGACTCCGCTTCTTTTCCAACAGTGTGTTTGCATAATATCCAATTATTTGCGGTACACGTCGATCCAATTTATACCGAGCGATATATCACGCAAACGAAAGCTTCATGAACACATACACGACGCGCTATTTGTGTGTATCAAATGAGAGAGATACTTTCGACTGTGGAGCTTGTTCCTGGAACTTCCTGAAGGATAATTGTTCTCCAGGCAGGGAGATATCGTTCTCGATTTTTTTTTTTTACTTCGTCAGACATAATTGCTCAGGCATTTAGCGACAGGTTATCAGCATCATTGGCTAATTTCATTTTTCATTGAAAAAATCGTATCCCGTCGGCCTCAGCGAGGCGTGTGACATTCTTTGCCAATTTTGATGTTGCCGTTTTTTTTAAATCAACGCAGTCTCGGTTAATTGACAATTTCTCTCGCAACCCTTGTGTATATTTCATCATCCGGTTCTATACACAAGTTATGCCTCTCGGTTCGATAGTTTCGCATGGATTATCACTCTCCTGTGGGATGAGTGTCTGGCGCGTGTGCTCTTGTGAAAATTTCGTCTACAGGATGTCGCGGATGCTGGGTCCAATTTCTGAGGCTCATTTTCCGACGTTCTGGAGATCGATGGCGACGAGATTTTTCTGTACAATCCACCGGGATGGCTCGCGTTAATTTATCAAACAATCCGTCGACTTCTCATCGAAAAAAAGGGAACAAGAAAAAATTCACGTCTCGGCACTCGCAAGTCTGGCTCCTGGGACACGGTGTAGATTTTATGGGTTCGTGACGTAACTCCAGCGTGGAAGGGTTCGTTAAGTCATGCGATTTTGTGCGCGTCGATCGTTGATTAGAATTATGCTAAGGTATAGAGGACTCTTGACTCACCGCAAAGTTTCAAGCAAATTTGAACGAGGTTTTGCGACGCAAAACCGAGAAGAGAGTGATGGACATTTTGTCATATTCATTGTCGGTCTCGAACTAATGAATTTTAAACATTTTATATGTCCTCTTGTCATCGATACTGTGACACTGGGTCATTTTGACCCGGGCTAAATTTCCGGAGTTAATTTTATGCCGATCGGATATTCAGCGACGTGGGGAGTGTGATCCAGATCTTCGGGAATAAAAACTCAACGACAGCCAGATGACGTGCGCTTTGGGTCCGACTGACCGAGCGTGTCAACACCGAACAGTTAAAATAGCTGCACTTTTTTCTTGCTCCTGTGCTGAAAAAAAAAAGATTCTCGATTACTGAGCGTCGGGAAGAATTAATCGAATTTTTTCTAATAGCCCGTTAATCGTGATGTAATAAAAATCATCGAAAAGGAGGCGATTAATTGGAATGATTCATGGAGGAAAAAAAAGGGACAGTGGCGAGAAGAAAGCGTGAAGAAAACTGGAAAAAGATAAAATTTATTTTCCATCTCTGCGGCGGTTCGTACTTCAAGGGAATGAGAGACGAAAGCCGTCGCGTTGAGAAAACCCAGTAGCCAATGGCAGACCGGCGTGTAATGGGCAATGGTCAATTAACACGAGGTCCACGGCTAACACCGAGCTTCTTTATACGTGACGCGCCTGAAATTGGAGTTTTTGTTTCCAATATTAATTCCCAGGAAGCCTGGAGGCTTTTAATTGGCTCGACGAGCTCTTCGCGTTCGTCCACTCTCTCATCCATCTCTTTTTCTCTCAATCTCCCCTCGCACCAATATAACACATGTATACCCCCTTGGTAATAGTGCTTCCTACCAGATTCACCATTCAATACGAATAAACATTGAATCCGCGTGGGCGTCAAGGCGAAAACCAAATCAACACCAAAAATGCCAGTTAAATTGTCGCTTATTCCCAATCAGTAACGCAACCCGACAATTTACCATCATATTTCTTTCTTCTTAGCCAAATACATCCATCAATCTTTGCCACATTTTCCAAATTTCTTGGAGGATCATGAAAAATCATGAGAAAATTTTCAAATAACTGATGTATTTTCTTTTTCTTTGTTTTTTTTAACTAAACCTAGGATCGTCGCGAGTGTTTCAATGCGAGGAAAAACTCTCATGGGAACCGGTACCCAACCGAGATAATTGACTAGAGTTTACGAAGAGTTGACAATTTTGACTTAATCGTTAAAATTGAACGGGCGGATGAACAAAATTTTTCTTTCCTTGTCAAAATAATTTGGCAATGCCAATAAAAAATTTTTCGCTGATTCCAAATGTCTCCAAACGTCATTATTTCCACGCAAAGAGAGAAGAGTTCATGATAAAAATGGAATGAGTACGCGGTGGTCAAATTGACCCAGTGTGTCAATGGAGCAGCGAAATTGAACGAAGCAATAAAATCATGGACAGTTTTATATCTTATTATTCCTTTTCTCCTAGCTGGACGGAACTAATCGTGAGGACCGTTAACTTTTTTGTCTCTCGTTTGTATACGAGACAGAAAATGAAGCGGAAAATCGTGAATGAAGTTACAACGGTGCGGGATTCTCGTATTGAGGTTGTAATTTATTCGGAACGAGTCGAGTCGCTCTTTGATTCGAGAAAAAAGGAGAAAAGTGTAGAAAAAGTGAATTGATCTCGTAAATTGACGAATCGTTTTTGCCCTTGAACGTTTCATCCTTTTTTCGATATCCAGAGAGTATAGAAAATTTCTTTGGAACGTCAAAGAGCGCGAGAATCTGGAATTGCTTCGATCACGAAATTGAGCGCAACGTCCGGGTTCCATTCGTGATTGTACCTCATTTTATCGAAATGTATATATGAGATCTCTATCGCGTGCCATTTCCGGAAAGAAAATCAGTTTTTTCAAGAAACTCGAGATGCCACGTGGCTTTTCTGTCGTGTATATCTCATCATTCAAGCGCGCTGCGTTCTCTCATCTCCGCGGAGCGAAGAAGCCAATATTTGTTCGCGTCTCACGGCGGTAATTTGTTTTTCTCACTCGGGGACGTAAATCTCGTCTTGGAAGATGGTCCCGCGTCTGAAAAACGGACGCAGCATCTTTATTTCTCAAGCTCTCGCTTCCTCGCGCTCTTTCTTGGACGTCTTCGATTTTTGCCATCAACCGAACCATTTCCGCGCGCCTTAATAACCACTTTGCACCTCGTTCTGTGTGTCGTACACACAAATATAGAGTAAGCCGGTAAAGTGATGGCAGCTCTCCACTCACGTGCGTACAAATAACAAGGCCGGATGGATCGAAACTTCCGTTGGTGCTGACGTGGACATCGTGGGCCTTGAGAATTTTTTTTTTTTTTTTTCCAAAACAAATCGACAAAGTTCTTTAATTCATATTGCGAGATCCCATGGCTGCGGGAGTCGGAGAAGAAAATCTCGCACGTCATTGAAAACGGAAATGGACGAAAAAGTTGAAAAATTCTGAAAAAAAAGCTCGATCTCGAGTCCGCGTGCATTGACAAGTTTCCTGCACGTCTGTAAAATTTTTATTTATAAATTATCCTCGAAATGTAATTTTTGGCAAAGAAACTTGAATATTTTGGAGAAAAAGTCTCGAAAATGTTGAGTATGACATTATTTTTTGTCTGTTGGATGTTCTACACTCTTATCACGCACCGGAAGGGTCTACGAGAACATAAAATCTTCAGGGAGCAATTGAAGTTGTTGGGCCCTTTCCCCTGGTTATTACGTGCGTATGTATATGAGAGAAATCTCAGGCTTTACGTATCGCAAGCGGATATCATCGTTGTGTATAAACGACAACGCGGACCTCACCGAAACTTTTGCAAGCACTTCCGTCTGTATGTGTGTACCGCTTCGGGACTATATATAGCGTCAAAGTTAAGCGATGGATCACCGGGCGAAACCTCTTGTGGGTACATGCCTCTCTCTCTCTTTCTTCATCTTCCCTTTACCCTCCCTTGCAGCCTCACTCAACTTTCGAATAGATTGCGTTAGTGCTCCCCGGACAGCCCTAGGCGATTAGACGGAAGAGCGTACAATCTCCTTACATACGTATGTGTCTCGGTGCCCAGATATATTACGATATTCATAGCCAAAAACGCAACCTTTGACACTCAAGTGGATCAAAAGCATCGAATAAGCTACCCCGAAAAATAATCTGTCACGTTTCCTGCTCGAAATTTACTCAAATTTGAATCTTGACAATTTTCAAATTATTTTTCATTTTCAATTTTTAATAAAAATTTTAAAACATAAAATTAACATTTTCACAATTGAATTAATAAAATGATGTATTAATAGGTTAATGAATTATTAAATCAATAAATGACTAATTTATTAATTTAATGAATTAATCAATCAACAAATTAATTAATTGATTAATCAATGAATTTGAAATAAATCAACAAAATGAAATAATTATTTTTTTATTTTTTATTTCCTAATTCAAATTTTTAATTTTTAAT
Source organism: Campopleginae sp. 14b (assembly GCA_030522525.1). Lineage (NCBI taxonomy): Eukaryota > Metazoa > Arthropoda > Insecta > Hymenoptera > Ichneumonidae > Campopleginae sp. 14b. The sequence goes on from JAPYYS010001516.1 coordinate 20,098, forward strand.
TATAAATTTCAAAATTTCAATTTTCAGGTTTTAATTTTCTATTTCGAATAAAAAAATCATTGAAATTGCACGATTCGCGCTAAAATTTATAAACGAATAAAAAATTAATGGAACTTGAATGTGTGGTTGTCAAATGGCCAATGGAAAACGTACCAATTTTATGAGCCTCTGGTTGAGCCTCCTTGATTTCGGAGGCTCTTCCAAGCGATTCATTTTGCTTACGGCAATTCTAGACGATGTGAACAGAATTAGAAAATCGATAATGTAATTTGGGCCACGAAATAGAGTCGCGTTTAAAAGGTTTAAGTGTTTTAATGGACGGAAGAGTTTTTGTATCGAATGTTGGCCAGTATTTTATTGGGGATTCCATTTGGACTGTATTGTTGCGTAAATCAGTAGATTTTCGGGGGTCAAATCCAGGTTGAGTCTGGTACAACGATGAGCTAGACAGTGGACTATTAAACTTGGGTTTTATCGAGCATGCCGAAATCTTTCCAGGGCAGAGACTCTTATGCTCGTTAATAACTATAATAGCAGTCGAGTGTATTGTGTGCCAATACACTCAACAGGACAAAGAGGTGCATTTAGCGTGAAAGCGGAGATAGAAAGAGACTTAATGCGGTTCGAATGGGAGTGAGGAATTGGTGAAGAAAAAGATGAGAAAATTCTGGGAATGGAATATTTATTTAAACTCGAAAAATCATTGCGAAATAAAAGGAGATGGCGATTGAGAGGTGAAAAATTTTTGAATTTGTTCAGTGCAGCATCGAAAACAAATGATTGTTAAGAATTGTTGAGAAGTCCAGGAGTTTTAAAAGTGTTTTAAATTTATGGGATAAATTGTAAAATATGAAAAGATGAAGCGCACTCGAAAAGTAGAGAGAAAAGTTTGTTATTTTTCGGTAGTTTTTTTTCTTTTTTTGTCTTCGGAGCTGAAAGTCACAGGGAAACTCTTTAGAGGATGGACGGGTTTGAAAATATACGAAACGTAAAGAGCTGGTCCAAATTTGCACCAAGTTGTTGATGTGTGTCTACACAGAGGTTCGATCTACGTATAAAAGGTTTGAGTATGTAGAAGATAGAATGCACGTAAAGTGCGGTGTAACGGGGTAGAGGTTTGCTCGCAATGTGGATGCTGGCTGAGGCTGTGCTGAGCTCTCTAATGGAGTCAACAAACAAAAGTGAATCGATTTGAAATAATGGCACGCAGCCGAGAGAGCAGCCATTGCACGGCAAGGAGAAACGAGTGAGTGAGCTTGCGAGCTGGCGCGCGACAAATAAAAGCACTCAGCGTGAGCGGCTTTATCCTTATACAACTGTCAGACGTCTTAACACTCCCCTCAGCCCTCTTTCTCGCTATTTCTCTCTTCCTCCTTCCTCGTTCTCTGTCTATTCCCTTTTAGTTATACTCTGTTCAGTCAGAGTTCCATGTGGCACACGAGTGCCATCTGATCCCCTTGGCACGTTGGCTGGAAAAGCTTCCGAGTCCTCTGTGGCGAAATCGAGCATCATCGTCCATCTCTTGCCCCCTCCCACTATTCCATTTCCAAAAGCCTCCTTCAGCAGCGAGGATAGCCCGGGTTAAAAGCTTTATGGAACTCATTTTCGTTAGCGATTCGGACGACCGAGTGTCTCTTTGGGTTAAGAATAGTCACTCGCTCTCCAAAAGCAACGACAATCTCGTCTGTGTTGACCCTCGAGCAAAAATTTATGCTTTTTTTTTTCCAATTTATGTCTATAGATTTTTCCGAGGGAAAGAGAGAGAGGGAGAGCGAGAAAGATCTACGATTATTATCATTGCGTGGTCCTATTAGGCACGTCGCCAATTCCTGTTTATTTGTGTACCATTTAAATATCATTTATCGTCGTTGGAATTCGCCACGTCGAAAAAAAAAGGAAAAAATTCCATTTTTTCTCTCTTTCAGTTTGCTTTCCATTTCTCACCATTAATTTCACTCAAATTGCAATAATAGCCAATTTTTGGGACCCCGATGTTTGAAAAGTTGGGAAAAGTCATTGAAATGACAATTTCGAGCGTTTTATACATCGTCGACGACAATGACAGACTCGTCGAAATAGTTTCGAAGTCGAAAATAAATGAGAAATGGATTTTTGTTTTTTTTCCACTTTTTCTAATGATTTTTTGTGATGGACACGAGCAATGATCGGTACAACACCAGGACGAATTTACGTGCATAGAGGTTGATAGAGTCGATAGACTCGATTATCGAGCACCAAAGGTGAATTGATTAAAATCAAACTACCCTCTCTGTTCGTGTTCTATACATCGAGGGAGAGAGTAGTTGTTGGATGGATCCAGGGGTCGGGGTCGAACGAGGTTATATATATATGACATGCGAGTTTAGAGCAACGGGGCGAGCACACGGTGTGGCTACTTCGACTGGTGAGTGTGTAAACAGGGCGCAATTAACGTGCAACGATTAAATATGTACGAGGAGAAGGGACAACACGCGAGAATGTGTGAGAGATAAAGACAACTTTCTCGTGATCCTTCCAAATGGATATGTCTGTGTGTGTGTGTATGTATAATATTATTTAGCTGAGTCGTATACACTGTTGCTCAAAAGTTTAAAACCAGCCCCCCAGATAAATTATTTTATTTACGTTTACACTGTGAACTCCCAAACTTCTTTCCTGTGCAGCGTGTTTACTCGTGAGGATATTAAAACCTTCCACGAAACACACGCGCTCGGAGAGTTAATATTTATTGAAGGGAGTACATTTTTATAATTTCTTAATTACAAACATTTCCCTGAATGCAAACCCATGGCCTTTGTAGTCGTTTAAATAATTCGGCCTTTAGAAAATGCATCTCTCGTGACGTCTGAATTTTTCTGCATTCTCAAACAATTTTATTTATTCAATTTTGTTGCATTTTTGTAATTATTTGATCAGAAAATTCTTTGAAAGTGCAAAATTAATGAAATTACATAAGTGGATTCTACGAATTTGTGAAATTTGTAAATTCCAAAAATGTTGAGATTTTTCTATGAAAATTAAACGCTTTTTTTGAATCGTTAACATTTTTTGTTTTATTTTGATAATTTTTTTTTTTTTTTCAATCTGAAATAAAATGAAATGGGACTGGAAACTTTTGAACAATAGTCTATATTATTGAAGCATGTAACAATATCGTTACACCATTACGAAAGCAGCAGCATAAATGCATCGTGGACCGAATTCACACGCGACGAGATAGAGGGCAGAGGGGAGAAGGGTAGGTGGGAGGAGAGATAAACGAGAAGGGTGCACTCATCTCCTTCATGTTGGCACAGCCGCTTGATTAGCTTCGCCATATTTACATATCATTAGCCAATTGTTTGTACGAACAGGAATTCCCTCATTCCTTCGTCCAGTTTCCAATTTCCATCCTGTTCATTGCCTCGCTCTTGCCAAACCGAGAAATTACCCAGCCATTGGCAAATCAAGGAATTAATTAAATATTTAGTTATTGGCATTCATCTTCTCATATTAGCCTCGTACAGCTCGGGGGCATGGCATGCGTTATTTTCTGCTTCATTCAAGCTCGTCTGAGCGAGACCTCTGTAGATGAAAATTTGCTGGAACACTTTGTGATGGTGATAAATTGAAAAAATTATGTTTTTTTTTCAATGAAATGCAAACTTTTTGAAAAGCAAACTTCTGGAGTGTTCGAAAAACGTGGATTTCGTGGCTAAATTCCAAAAGCCAAAAGAGAATTAAAAAAGCTCGAATGGAAAATCATTTAATTATAATCCAATTACGAAATTAAAAAAACTTTTCAATATCCTTGACTGGTTGTAATCAAATAATGGCAATTAATTCGGAATTTGCTTTTTTTTTCATCCTTCCAGCTTCATTCCACTCGCTATTGTTTAAACCCCATAGAAATTGACTCGAACTAAACCCTCCTCTCTTCGGTTTCCTCATTACGAGTAGAAACGAGAACGAAAGAGACAGATGAGAGAGAGAGAGAGAAAAAAAAAGAACAAGTACTCGATGTGAATTGAGCGATCAAGAGAAATACACCTACGAGGGGGATAAAGCTTCGGTATAACACACCACTCTTCTCTTTCTCGGTCTCTGTCCCTCTGGTTCTCTCTGTGGCCCCTAGAAAGCCTCTTTCTCATGTTCTCATCATCCTTGTTGCCAAACGCCAATTTGGCGAGCCAACCTCGATTTACAATTAGCTCTGCAACGTTCTGGGCTCGTATCCCCTTGCCCCTGGTGCCGCTCACTCTTTCAATACCATCCGGGCACGTCTACATTGTACGAATTACCAAGGTAGAATAGTTTAATCGATTAGTGGATGAGAAATAAAGAAAAAATGAGAAAAAAATATTGCTCGAGTGGAGTAAATCGCGTGGAGCAGATAGAATCGTGAGGCAATGGTCAAAACCGAGTGTAACGAGTGTTTGAACAAGTCACTCTCTTTCACTCGTCCTATCAAATATTTGAATCGTTCAATCGTTTGCCCGAGCTCTATATTTTGTAGTCACAAGTTACTGTCAAGTATTCACCTTCGTACGAGCCCGACAGAGACCGAAATAATTAACGATAATTGATCGGTTCTTGGAGAGTTTATTTTAGCAAGTGATCCTCGTGGAGATTGAAATTCGTCAACACGTGCTCTCTGATCGATTGACGTTTAAACAGGAGAATGGCTGAATATCTTGGCCCGAGAAAACGTCAGCCCAAAAATGTTCAAATCCAATGCTCCAAGAGCTGTAAAATAAAGAGGAAAAATAATTAAGATTGATGAATAATTCATTAGCCATGAAATTTCATTATTTAAATCACTTAATTATTATTTTATTCATAAAAAATACGAATCATTTGTTAATATTATTTCTTCCTGCGACAATCACACATGTTTGTTTACACAGTCAAGTTCAACAATTTAGCACAGTCGCATAATTCTTAAATACTATATTTTCTCGTTTCTTCTTACTCAATTATGACTTTTTCAACATCCTAGGCATTTTTAAATAAAATTTATAATCGAGTGTGAGCTCGTCAGTCACCAAACTTGAATTCGCGTCAAGACAAAAATTCTATAAGTCAACGGATTAACAAACGCTCAACCAGGAAGGAAGAGCACGATGCAAAGAAAATCAGAGAATCGTTGTTCGACGTTTTGTTAAAAAAAACAACAACAACTAAAATCAACGAAACGAGAAGGAAAAATCAATTTATGCTTAATCGAACTTAAAATTATGTCTATCTTGGCGCTTGACTCCTCGTTGATTTATTTACACTCGCGACACTGTTTATCATCCAGTAATACGTTATCGCCAAAAAGAAAACCAAGTTTCGATACTTGGTCGATTAATTAACACGTTTACACAATAAATAATAAACTTATGGTCAAAGGAATTTTAATTCAGAAGGAAAAATACCATTTTTAAATGACTATCAAGGCAGTATGGTAATATGGCTTGGTATTGTTGTTTTCTCATTTCTTAGTCTTTTCTCATCCATTTTCCTTTTCTTCGGGTACAAAAAACGCGACAAACCGTTAAGGGGTCACATGCGTTTCTTCTGCTGCGTAACGTGCAATCTTTGGTAAGGAACAGAGAGTCGTTTTGTATTATAATCCTGAAACCTCATACGCAATTTTTTATTAACCATTTCTGAAATAAACTCGACGTGGCAAAAATTATTTGCACCGATCGGCCTCAAATTTGTTGAAGTTTCTGCCACACAGACGCGGTCCGACTGCGGGAAGAGCGAAGAATTATATTTTTATCATAAAAATCTGTCATTTTTTTGAGGAAAAACAACAATTTTGTTAAGATGAAGTTTTCAAACTTTTTTAAGCGTAAAAAAGTCAAATTTTATTCCGATCTATCAAATTCTTCTTGATTTGATACGTTTGAAACACAGAGCGCGTATTCGGAATGGAAAATGAAGCATGTAACCCTCCAATTGGTGTCTCGTAAAAAATCGAGTCAATTGTTTCAAATTTTCGCTAAAAATTTGTGAGAATCAAAAATTAGTTTAGAATCTCCTGCGAATTCGAGACTTTGTTTTCCTCGACGATATGTGCGTGTTTCTTTTCCATTTACGTTCGGTCTCGATTGGCCCTCTTATTCGCTATACATATTTTCTTTTTTATATTTATATTCGAAATGTTACGATACGAAGTACGAATTCATCTTTTTTCACGTTTATAGAAATTGTTATGCAGTTGTCGCATCGCAGGAAATACGATCTAAAATGTCAACTTGAATTCGGGTTCGGAAATGCTCGGAATCCGAGGAAAAACTGCTGCTGGAGCAACGAAGCTCGAAGGGCACAAAATTCTTAGCGAATAATCTCTCCACGTAATTTTTTCATGTCGGTAATCAAATTCCGAGGGCCGATGAGACTTGCGAGCCAAGAAAATTGCTGTCGGGAATAGGAAACGCAAATATATTCGAGTTTTCCATTCCTGATTCCCATCCACGATGGAATTTCCAAGTCTCTGGGCCCTTACGATCGATAAATGTAAAATTTCGGAAAAAAAAAAAATCTTTTGTAGATTTTTCACTCGCATGCCGATGCCGAACTTGAGTTTCCATTTGGTCCAATTGTTCATTGTCGATTCTGTGTACGTATACGCGTAGTAACAATGTCAACGATCGTCCGATTGTCAATCGTTGCTCACTAATTATCCTCGCAAGCAAAAAGAGTGATGTGCTATTTGGAAATAATCGTAGAGTGTTTGATTTTGTTTGGTTCGAAAATATTTATGGGAAATTCGATAATGCGACTAAGCGGTATAAATGTTTGTGTTTCTTGATCGAGTAACGGAATACTTAGATCGATACATAAGCGTTTCAGTCATGCCGTTAAAAAAATAATACATAAATCCGAATGCGAATTGACAGCTAAAAACTTTCGACCTTTCTGCATTTTGGCATTTTTCAAAAAAACTAGAAATTATTGTTAAAATTCTATCTCGAATGAGTATCGGGTGTGATAAGAATATTGGAGTGTGTGAGATCGATCGTTGCGAAACTTTGGTCGTGATATTTGACAAGATATCGTAAATAGTGGCTTAAACTTAAAATCACGTCTTTGTGTCTCAAGGACTTGGAGTTACGCCTCGAGAATCGAAAATTAAAGAAAAAAATTAGAGTTTTTTCAGATGGAAATAAAACTAGACGAAAAATCGGAGAGAGAAGTGAGCAAAATGCCAAAATTCAGAACGAGCATAAACAAATTTTTGGCGATATTTGTTTAAACGTTAATATTGCAAAAAAAGATCGTCTCGCTCGCTGACTACCGAACGGCAAGGGTTCGGCCTGTTAAGAACAGGAGCTCGACCCTAGAAATGCTTTTTAGTTGTTTCCTAGAGAACGCTGGGTCTAGGAGACCCCTGGCAATCGTTTCTACCGAAAAAATGGAAGAATAATAAAGCTATTTTATAGATTGGCAGTTTTATCAACGTGTTCAGCGTTCATCATGGCGTTTTCGAACTGTTGTAGAACTTGCATGCTCTCGGGTGAGACGGTGCTGATTCTTAGTCGTTCAATAATGGCCTGTTCCCTAATTTCTTCGTCGACGATCGGACAATCTTGGTCTTCTTCGTCTTCGACGTCTTCCTCGTTGTCGTCGGTTTCCTCGTCGTCGATAACGGCGTTGTCGCCGCTGTCATCGTCCTCGTCGTTACGGTCGAGCTCTTGGTTGTCGGATAAGTTTTTCTCGATGGTTTTGGGCTCGGGATCCGAGGCTCTGGCTGGCGAAGAAGCTTCTTCGGTGGCGCTGGTGTCGCTGGAGTTGGGGCTCTCTTCGGGAAGCAGCTTTGTTTTCTCCGGGGTCAACCGGGCCAAGGAATAATCGTAAGTTTTTGACGAGTCTGGCAAAGGCTGGATTTTCCGTCGGGAAGTGCGCTCGCTCGTGGGAGAACTTTGAGAGTCGAGACTCTTGCGCTCGTTCCTTTTGAGAATTCTGGGCATTGGACGCCGCTCGATTTTGCCGTTTTCGTGTAAATCGACGATTCTTTCTTCGGTAGTTCTTCGCCGGTTAGGGAAAAGAGGATAAGCCGAAGAATAGCTATGATTTTCTTGATTTTTACGCATTAACTTTGCTCGAGATGGCGCTGGTAAATGCGCTTCTTCCAATTTCACGTGTTCGGTTGGTGAGAGGTTTTTGAAACGTTTAGAACCGTCGGCGAGTGTCGTCCCGTCGTGTGAATATTTTTTATCGATTCTCCCTGCGACGTGAGCGACTTGGCGTCCGAATGGCGTCGTTCCTTCGGTGAATTTTGATAGGTCGATACAATCGGCGAGGTTATCGGGCTTGTTATGGCCTGAGAACAATGTGTGGAAATTTTGGTCAGGGCGTTTTGTTGAGCAGTATTGGGGCCAAAAATTTTCGAAGGAGAGACTCCCTTCAATTTGATTTTTAGGCTCTCCCGAGTTTTGGACGAACTGGGCGACTTTTCTCGTTCCATCGGAGGAATAATCGTCGGTTTCTCTACCACCAAGACGGTCATCGGTAATTGTCGAATTTCTTCGATTATTGGGCTGGCCCGAGCCAACGCGCACTCTGCCGTTGTACGAGAGTTTTTGTAGTTTATCCATGTGGTCGTTGTTCCCGTCGACAAATGGGATTGTGTCTCGTTTATCTGCCGAGTGGACGATTCTCGTGAGTCCTGGCACTGCCCTCGTCGATGATTTTTTCCAACCGCGGGTGAGCGACTCCGCGACACGTCCGGTGAGCTTCTCGAGCTGTTGCTGCTGCTGCTTCCCCGCAGTACCGACGATCGGGATCGACGGAATGATTTTTTTTCTCTCGTCCATGAATCCCGTCGGCACTGTAAACAAAAAAAAATTCAAAAATTGTAAATTTCTCCATGTGGACGTCATATTTATCGATAAAAACAAAAAATTTGAGGCGTCGAATTCGTACCTGACCCAAACGGGCGTTCGTTTTTGTTTCTGACTTCCTCGCCGGCTCCGAGCAGCTTTTTCGATTGGTTGAAGATGGAAAATTTGTAGGGATAGCCGGTGATGTTGGTTCGACGATCCGATTGTGGCACGTATGTGACGGTCGATCTTGATAGGTGATTATTAACGAGGATCGTTGTTGTGTATGGTAAGCCTCCCGGCGAGTCGTTGTTTCCTCCTTGTTGGCAATCGTTATCGGACTCGATGACGTTGAGCCTCGATTCGTCGAAGCCGGTGATGTTTCCTGTGGACTTGGGGAGCGATATCGAGGTGGGGAGGGTGTTTGGGACGATTGGGATGAGGAAGGTCGAGCCTGATAACTTGTTGATGCAGCTACTTGCTCCGACGATTTGATGTTTCGAATTTGTACCGACCTCTGGGTCTTCTCCTGCTTTCCCAACAACTCCTGGCGCGTACGATGCTGCAGCTAATAACAAAATTCCCAAATGCTTATTATTGTGCATCGATCACCTTTGCCTATTCCTAATCGGCACAACAATTGTGGCCGGAAATCTACGAGATTCTCAAATCAAAATCGACCTATAATACGTGGGACAACATAAAAATAAGCTGAGACTGTGCGACAGGAAAAAACATTTAAAATATTTTTTATTTTGTTAAAAAAAAACGAAAAATTTCGAATCGAAAACTTTTTTAGATTTCGACTAGAAATTCTTCGTCGTCCTGCCACTTGTTTTTCCCAACCACAACCACAAGATCACGTGTACATCCCGGCAGCTGGTAAAAACAATTTCTAAATTTTTTAAAAGTACAAATATTTTTTGCCATAAAAAAGACGCAAATTTTACTATCACGGTATAAATTAAGTCCATGCTATTGAGACAGTGCAGATAAAATAAACAAAGTATCGGAATTGTTATAAATAGTTCTAAAGATGAAACCTCCATTAGCCATAAGTCTTATTTTCTAGAAATGAAAAAAAAAAACATGTGTCACTTGTATTTTTCTCAGCAACGACCTCAAAATAGTAAAACGCCCTTGTGGGGATTTTGAAAGAAAAAAAGGCACAATTGCTCATCGAATACTGCGTGGATAGTGTCCGAATGATAAATTTTGCATCTCGACTACATTTTTCGAGGCTGGCTGTTGAGAAAATGGCGAATTCATAGAAATCACGAGCTACGAAAATATGGAGAAAACAAAACGATTTACAAAAATAAACGAGGGCTGAAAAAATAATTAAGAACCAAAGAGGTTGCAGGTTTTTTGTACGGAAAAGGAAGCTGCGAATCACATCGAAGTAAATAACGATAAACAAAATGAACATTTTTCAAGGGAAAAATAAAAGATTAACGGTTGAAAATTTTCAAGAGCATTCCAAATAAAATGAGAATGTACAAATTTGAGAAAAAAAAAGATTGCTTTTAGTTTTTTGTCTACGCAGGCCACAGGACGAACCTGAAGTGATTGGCCGAGCAGTTGAGATCGCTTTTCCAGCTCGTAAACCTGCAATCTCAGGTCCGAGTTTCGGTCGCGATGCTCATAAACTTGTCTCTCTTTTTCCTCTGCAAGACATTTCGCGTTCAATAGATGGATGTGCTTTCTGTTTTTTGTTTGTTTGTTTTTTCTAAGTGTATTTTTCTTGTTATTGTTTTGTTCAGCCTATACACGTGATCGACCAAAAAGAACTTTTTTGTCAATCCCATGAAATTCGAACTTGTGAAAACCTCTTTTTCCCCTTTTGGATTAGTTTATCATTAAGGTAGTTTATCAGATCAAACGATAGTCGTTTTTGTTTGTTTTGTTTACGAACTGCTGTATTACCGAGCTCGTCATTCCTTTTTATCATCGCTGCTGGCTCGATCGTTTTCAAAGCACATTTTGGACATAGTCTTGGTGGTGGTGGAGATACCGAATGACAGGAGACGTGATAGTTCGCCTCGCAATTGTCACAGTTGGTCAAAATCCCTGAGAAACACATGGAAAACATTTTCGTTCATAAAAACCGTCTGGCTCATTTTTTCGTGCATTTTAACGAAAAAGAAATGGCCGTTGCAATTTCAATAAATATCGATTAAGACCTGCAAAGCATTGAAAGCAAAAAAAATGTAAAACAATAATTATTTTCAATTTATACAAACAAAATGAGAGAAAAAACTTGCCTGGATTCCTGCAATTAATACAAACAGCGGAATCATTTTCGATTCTTTCAATCGTGAGACCAGAAGGTAAGCCAGGAATGTGAACGGTTTTGCTTAGGGTTATCGATTGGCTCGTCTTCGTGGTCGTGCACGTTGGGGGCACTTGCCCGTTCTCATTATCCATTTTCGATGGAGTTTTGTTCGGGAAAACCCGACTCTCTGACATGTTTCGCAAAATATTTGGCCTCGTTGTTGCTTTTTGCGTTGGGACCAAAGATTTAGCAGATGCTCTCGACGGCGGAGGCGGCGACGGCGGCGGCGACGCTGCCCCTTTCAGCGGCACTACCGTGTTTACTGCTTCCTCGCGAATCGGCGGCGGTGACGGCTCTTTTAAACGAGCCGTCGTCTGACGAGTTTGGGGAACATTACCCGCCGACTGGAGATAACAGTGACGTTTCTTTTTCTGCAATTTCTCAAATATTTTTTTTAACCACAACCATTTGGCAAATATGTCCAACCAGAAAACTCTGATCGACATATTTACCCGCATATTTAGATTCAAACATTCCCAACAAGACTTAAATATTCTCTCTCAAGTTGCACAACAGATTCTGGTGTAAAAATATTTTCTATCACAGTTTCTTATTCAAATATAAAAACTAATAATATTTAAATATTTAAATAATCTTTTTCTATCATGGAAAATGTATATTTAAACAAAATTGACTGGAATTGATTTCATTTTTCACGTGACGTGAAATTGAGCATCGACATGATTTTGCCAATTAATCAACAGATTCTGTTGTTGGAATGATTCTTTGATTATTTTTACAAAATATTTATACGATTAATTATTATGTGCAAAATTCATTTCCAAGAAAAAACGTTTTCTTGCCGCTATTTCTAGCAACAATATGTGAAAACATAAAATCTGAATATTTAAAAATTTCAACAATGATAACAAGATGATAGAAAGACAATACCCAACGAATTCTGTTTGGGGAAACAGTTTTCGCAATGGGCTAAATTTACATGCAGCATTTTTTTAGTAGGTTATCATTTTTCTTATAGCATAATAAACTCTGTTACGAATTTTTCATTAATTATCAAGGAGCATTGCTGCTCTTGAGGAGATAAGAAATATTCGTTTCTCTATGACAAGTTTTTCTTTTTCTTGAAAATAAATATTGCTCAAAAAAATGTTCGCTCTAATCTTCTCGAGAGACGACACATTTTTTTGCTCTTATTGGTTTTGGTGCTTTTGGTGTTTGTGTCGTCTTAGTCGTCTTTGGTGTTTTTGTCGTTTTTAATGTTTTTGTTGTCTTGACTGTTGGTGACGTCTTAGTAGTTTTTGGTGTTTTTGTCGTTTTTAATGTTTCTGTTTTCTTGACTGTTTGCGTCGTCTTAGTCGTTTTTGTGACTTTTGTTGTTTCTGATGTCTTAGTAGATTTTGGTGTTTTTGTGGTTTTCGTCTTTTTTACAGTTTCGGTTGTCTTTGCAGTTTTTCGCGCGTTAACTGTTTTTACTGTTTTTTCAGTCTCGTCAGTTTTCGTAGTTTTTGCGGTTTTTTTCGTCGCTTTCCTTCTTGTTGCCTTTTTTACCGTGGGAACTTCATAGTCCGAATACAAGAATTGCGGTTTCGGCCTATTGCTCCGAGTTTTGCGTTGCAACATCTTCTTCTGTATTTTCTCTGCATTTCCAACTGTCGTGAGTCCCATATACTCGAGAAAGTCCAGTTTCTTTTGGCTGTGAACTTCAGGTTCCTTGACAGGTTCTTCAGACCTTTTCCGTTTGCGCAAACCTTCTTCTCGTCCAACAGGAACCTCCACAACTTCCATGTCATCAGCGGATAATGTTTCGACCGAGACCGACCGGGTTCTGAAAAAATATAAAGTATTAATTAACTTGCGAAAAAATGTAAATTTTCCGGCGATTTATCAATTTTTTCGATCACCATAAAAATAAAAAAATAAAAAATTACAATCGACTCTTTTTTTCAACGACTTTCCGTTCAATTTCCTAATTTTAGAATTCGTGTCCAATGGATTTTGTCGCTTCACGAAAATCTTCAAAATAAACTTGAACAATAATTTTTTTATCGTCGAAAAAATATGAAAATGTTTTTGTCGTAGAAAATATTTACTTTTCAAGAGACTCCGTCTCGTCAGTGGCAATGTCGCCGTTGCAGACATTGTCCTCGTAGTCTTCTTTGGCAGGGTCAAGGTTCTCGTTGTCAATACCATTGCTGACAACCTCGGCATCGACACCGGATGTGTCATCGTTCGTAGGCGCATTATCCATCGTTGTGCTATTGTTGTTGATGTTAGGGAACATCGAGGCTATACAGTCTTTAACTTTACCCGGGGTCACCCCCTCGTTCTTTTCCAATTCTTGTCGCAAGCGATCATAAACTCCTTTCTGCAAATTCAAAAAATGAAAAGAAAACATTTAAAAATGTGAATTCCGTCGTTTCTTAATTACTAATTACTAAGCGATTAATTACCCACTGATTAATTAAAATCTTGACAACGAAAATCTTTGAATTTTCATAAACTCGATTATTGAGTTCAAAACAAAATAAATCGAAGTTTGAAAAAAAAAGTTTGTGTCCCAATACAATGATTAAGTAGATTTTTGAAAATTCGTTGCTCACGAACGTTGCAATTTTTTAATATTCTTGGGTTGCGTATTATTAATAACTATTGCAATAATTTCACGAAAATTAGAAGTTTGAAGGGAAATTGGATGGAAATAAGGAGGATATTGGGAAAGTGGGACTTTTCATAATCGATGTAAAAATGACAAGTCCATTGACCTAAGACTCGTAACGAAAATCCACAGGTCTCTGTGGAAACTCGAGCAGCATCTCTCGGAGTAGAGATTTCTGGATGGGAGAAACAAGCTCCCAGTGGGAATGTTGGAGCGCGATCGATCATCAACCCCGCACGACAAACCAGTTTCCCAAGTTTTGGGGGTGAATTTACGAGTTGGCGGTGATGCTACCGCCAAATCGCCTCATCATAACTGAATAATTAGTTGCCACATTAATTGAATGTTCTTTCCAAATGGTAAGACATGATGACGCTTTTTTCACTTGGTATCATCTCATGCGGAATAAAAGTCTTTTTGATGCAAGTTATTTTATTGATTGAGCCCTCCAACCCCTGCTTTTGCTCAGGGGTTGCGCATATATACTTTCGTCTGGCTTTTCTTCTCCCGTACCTTGACACACTCTCTCTCTCTCTCTCTCTCTCTCTTTCACTCTCTGTCTCTGTCTCTCTCTCTCTTTCTATTTCACTCCCACTAACCCCCTGTATCTCTCATCCCCATTTTGACACAATCCCAAATTGTCAAACTACAAACCACGTATGCAAACTTGTACGTTTTGAGGGGGTTGGCTGTAGCCGAAATGATGAGAATTTAATAAAATTCGGTGATAACATTCTTTAGCATCGAATACGATGACACAATTTTTTTTCCATTTTTCGTCTACATAGTTGTCGAATAATTTGAGTTTACAATATGCAAAAGATATACTTATATATATATATATATATATATATCTGAATCCTATGCTTATGCATATAAACTCTAGTGTTTAATGACTCGAAAACTATGTAAAAGAAAAATCTTAAAAAATTTGTAAACAAATTAAATTCGATTCTGATATTTTTACAATTTCGAAAAATAAACGAAAATTTCAAATAATCGGGATTCTCGAGATGTTGAGTTGACGAGATGGCACGTACTTTTTGGGGGCCTGATGAATTGATGAGAATGGAAATTTCAAACTAATTATTGGTCGCCAGGATGAGTAAAAATCTTATAATATAATTATAGTTGATGTCATTCCATTATAATTCATAAATTAATCGAATTAATGAAATAATGTGAATTTCATCTCGACACAGTTTTGAATAATATTCCATGAGCTTGAAAAGTTGAGCACGATTTTCCGCAAACTTTACCGCGAAGTAACTTTTTAGCAGGTCTCTCATTCACTCTCCCTCTCTCCCTCTCTCTCTCTCTCTCTGTCTCTGTTATGAGCGTCCGCTCCTTGCGGAAACTTGGAAAACCTCGTGAAACCGAAAACTTTGTTACGAGACCGATTACGACGATTGCGCTCGGAGCTTTCGACGACGAGGCACATATATATATGTCCTCATGAGCAACAGAAACTCTGATAAACACAATGCGAGAAAAGGCGATTAAAAATCGATATGTTTATTATAATGACCGCATACTCTGGGCAAATACAATTCTCGTTTTCTTCGTCAAAGTATCAGAGAAGCCAGAGCGAAGGGACGGTTAAAAAAAGCGAATTAAGCAGTTTCGGTCTAGCTCGAACTTTCACAGTATAATTAAATCCCCCGTGGTCGATGAATAATTAAGGCTGTAGTACCGACACCCCAACTTTTAGAAAGCGCAAAAAAAACTACACCGCACTAAACACTGAATAATTATGATCGGAAAATATTTCGTTTTATTTTTCTTTACAAAAAGCTCCAGAAAAATTTAATATTTAGTAACAAAATAATGAACTAAAGGAGGAAACGCTCTCGAGAGTTTCTCAGGATCTTAAATATTCCCAACGAGTATTTACGCAACTCGAATAAGTGTAAAACTTGGAAAAACTCGAAAAGTCAAATTGACCGACGAAAATCATATCGCTGAGCTCGCGCATTCGTAGAAGTTTGGAGCGAGTTTTATGCTTTAACGTTACGATTGATTAAAAATCGTAATTAACGTTAATTAAGTCCGTGACATTGAATGATTATGTTTGCACCGGAACCCGAGATTTCTGGTATGATACTCGAGAGCCAATTAAAACAATTCTAAAATTTGGTAATTTGACTCGAAGTGATGGAAAAGTTGATAAAAATTAAAAAATAAAAATTCGTTGAAATGGCGAGAACGTCGAGTGTTTTGGCTTTTGCAAAAGACATCGATACGTTACGGCAAACTTTTGATAGGCTTGTCGTACCTTTCGGAATACTTTTGGGCAAGCATAAAAACGGATCTTTGTATTCGGTGACTCTTTCGGAGTTTCCGTGTCCAAGAGTTTAAGTGGGGGCTGCGGTTTCGGCAGCGGGAAAGACGAAAGAGAGAATGAGAGGCGGAGAGAAGTGGAGAGAGAACAGAGGAGCGAGCCCAAAGATCAATAAGAACGAGCTCCGGCTTTGGCGCGATGCTAACGTTAGAGCTATTGGGCGGAATAGCGAGGGCGGGCTTCGAAATATCCCACGGGATCGCGGATCGCCTGGAAGCGCGCAGAATCCGATACGAAATTTACGAACCGAGTTTCAAGTTGGTTGCGGCAATTGCCCAAACAAATTCAACATTCCTGTGCATTCGATCGACCAAATCTTTCGATAAAACATTATAACGATCGTCATTTTAATTTTCACTCAAATTCGCATGAAAAAAAATTAATAATAATTCCAAAAAATCGCAAACTCGGTTTTCTGCGATGGAAAATAAAAATTCGACAACTTCGCTGGAGTTACATTTTCCAAAAAAACGTCGAAAAATTGAAGAAAAAAAAATTAATGATACGATGAACGACGGAATTTAATGAATAAAAAGATTCGATCGAATCAGAAATGTTAAACTCGCAATATGATGAATTTCTCGGTCTCGCAGTTAGTCCGATGAAATTAGAGCCGAAGTTTGTTTGGAGGGAGAAAGTGAGACGGCGCGAAGAAGAGCATGCTAGAGTCAAACTGGTTGAGTCACTGTGATCGAGCTCAAGCCCTACAATCCGATAAATCATTGAATATTCAATTAATTATCAAATTTTAAAACTTGCCTGAATTTTATATTCTCACGAAAGCATTTTTGTATATAACCGCGATAAAAATCGACGACCCAGTAAAATTGGGCTATCGACCTTGTTCGTGAGATTTTCTGTGCCAAACTTTTCTTTATCGTCGCCACTCCTTGCTTCTTTCCCGCCCAGGCGAAATTTTTTACAGTAAAACGAAAAATTCGACTCGTCACTTTCGTTTCGATGAATAAAATCGTGCAAAATTATTGGCTGGATTAAAAATTTCTACGAGCCGAAAAAAAAATTGATCGGATTGAAATTTCGTTGCGCAAGAAAAGTTGAAAATTGTTAAATAATAAATAGCCGCTTCGTTTAGCGTTTTAGGGAATTTCGTTTCGATTGATTTGCGATCTCCAGGCTTGGAAAAACGTCGAGGGTCACTCCTGGGATTTTTCCCATCCGAGTGAATGAGGAAGCCGTCGAAATGATGATTAATGAGGCGCTTATAATTGCATTTAATAAGGAGCTTTAAAGAGGGACTGAGATAACTCATGAGCAAGAAGTTGGCGAGGTATATAGTCTCGGTTTCGGTCGATTACCAACTCGAAGGGTGACAGCGGAGCGTGCCTATATCTTTCTTTCTATCAGGCGAGGAGTCAAAGCTCCAGGAGAGATGAAACAAGAGAACATTTTATTTATACATCATCCACGCGAGATGAAACCGATTACTAACTAAACGTAAGAAATAAATAGATTGTCGAGGCTGTGCCGAACATCTTTGCCATCTCACACTACAATATCTTGTGTGTGCACCCTGGCGATCGATGTTTCTTCGGGTTGTGCGCGTCACACTGCAGCAGCAGCAGCAGCAGCGGCAGCGGCGAGCAAAACGCGTCAAGATCCCCAAGTGTTGTCTTTCCCGACGTCACGCGACAAACTTCCGTTCACACATTTTTTTTCTCCCTTTCAAACGCGATCGTTCACGAATCCAATTAAAATGTAAATAAAACTCGTTCAGTCTATCAATTGGTGACTCCGAAAAAAGGAATAAATAAAAAAGTGAATATCGAAAAAAATATATTCTTTTCTAAATCGTAAAAATTTACTTTTTCATTTTTTTTTAATTATCCCAATTGATCGTCGTAATTATTTATTTATTGATCAAATTTTTGGAGGCAGGATGAAAGAAAAATGAATTTTCCAAAGCCCCAAGCCATTAATTTTGAGATAAAAAATGAAAGAAATACCAAGGAATACATTGCATTCCGACGATGCAAATTTTAACCTCGTAATTCGTCCGGATTCTAACTTGCAGCCCGACGCGACACTTTCTCGCGGTAACAAACACAGCGAGAAATACGGCGAGTAGAATTCAGCCAACAATTTAAAAGACAAAAATTAAAATCCAGAGAAAACTTGCTAACCGTTGTTCGCGTTTCGTTGGGCTATTTAAAAAATCAAGATACCTAATTAACCAAACACGAGCACAAATGTGTACACCGCAAAGATTCGATCAAACTAATTTGTTTCGCAAACTTTATTCATCAACTTGCAAGCTGCGAAGTTTTTTTCTGCACGACGTGCACGGCGCAATTCTGGAAAATGCGTACAGCTAAAATTTCCATTTCACGGAACGAAGTATTTCGTAAAAACTGTCAGGAAGTTCTGTCGAATTTTGAGCTCGATCCAGAAAAATCAAAATTACAAAAACTATTTAAAAAACAACAACAACAACAAAAAGTTGTTAGTTTTTTCTGGTTTCTGAGGATTCCTCCTATCCTCCGAGTCGTTATCGAGGATCCGTCATTTTATTTATAAACTCGATATACATATACGAACACGCGAGTCTACGAATCGTTAAAACACAAGCCGGTACCAAAGTTTTCTGGGTTACCTGGTAGAGGCTCGATGAGTCGCGTGCCCGACCTTGCTCTCTAACCATCAGATTCTACACAGATCGAGTCTCGTTATTCCAAATAAAAAGAAGGTCGATCTTAATTGTCACTAAAATCCAAATGGGCATTTCTTCTAATTAATTATCGATATGGTTAATTAATCAAATTCTGCTCGTCATCATAACGAAGAAAAAAAATGCCAACTTTGTAAAATTTCAAAATTTTCCCTCCAATGCGAAAAAATATCAATCGGCACAAAAAATTGATCCAATTTTCGATCCAACGACGTAATTGACCGAAATAAATTATAAAAATTAAATTTTGACGCATCTCTTATAATTTTTTCCAGAAATCGATCGAATTTTCAATCCAACGACGAAGGAGACCGGAAAAAATTATGAGAGACGCCAAAAATTTTCAAATAAATTGAGAAAAAAAATGAAACCAGCGACGAATCGTTTTTTTTTTTTTTTTCCATTAATTTGAAAAACTTTGGCCTCACTCATAATTTTCTTCAATCAGTTTCGTCCTATCTCGAAAATTGGATCAATTTTTGGAGAAAATGATGCGAACGTAGA
>JAPYYS010001517.1:0-65218 GCA_030522525.1 Campopleginae sp. 14b
AAACATGATTCCTCACGACCCTTTGGAATTATGACATTTTCCACAATCGCCTGTTTATTTGTTTTGTAATTCGAATGATCGCTCCAATTTCTCGAGCCAACAAGTTTTCATCGAAACGTCACGTAACGTGCTTTCATTTAAGATCAACACGTGGACTGATACGTGCTCGAATACGAGCACGTGGCACACCGCGACGTTTGACACTCGACGTTCCATTTCTGCTATACGTTTCCGAAAGCCTCAGAATCTTCATCTTTATTCCTGACGACTTTGTATACTCTGAACTATCTGGGTAAGTTTTGTATAGATGACGTTGAAGTTTGCATCGTTGGAATGCAACGAAATTTCATGTTTTTCTCTGGCGATGGAGAACGATCGATTTGCGCAAGCCAAAAAGTACACGAGCTCGAAAAATTTGAATGATTTTGGAAATTTAACAAATTATTGATGAGAAAAAATATTTTTCGTTGGATTCCGACGTTGCAAACTTCAGCTTTATCTTCAAAGCAAAAGGTCGTACGATTATCGAGTAAGGCCATCGAGTGTCCCACATACGGGCATATCCAAAATGTACTAAAAAAAAGATTCGATGAGGGAAAGATTTTGATTGATTTGATTTTTCATTGACGCACGATGAAGATGAATTCCTGCTGAAAAAATCGAGCTGTTCGTTGTTGTTTATCGAAATCTCTTAGCGAGACATAGAGTCAGGTCGATACGAACGTACAAAGGTTCGTACAAACTTTGAGCTCTTGAACTCGCGTAACTGTCAGGGTTGAGGGTGTTGGTGTTGAGAGTTTGGTCGGATAGAGGTGAGACGGTTAGTCGTGGGGTAGAGAAATCTCTCTGGGTTAACAGCCGAAGGTTACGAGAGAGAGAGAGAGAGAGAGAGAGAGAGAAAGCGGCGTGGCAAGTGAAGGGCACACGATGCTTAGACATATGAGAAGACGAAGAGGACCGTGCGCGGGGACAACGTGTGAGGCTATAGGGCGACTGGAGGTTGTGGAACTGGAACGCGGGCGGGGTGCTGAACTGTTATCATAAGCATTCCGAACTTGACCCACTCACCGAGTATATACGGGGAGCACTCCTACACAAGCCCCTTTTCACTCTTTGACCCCCTCAACGTAGCTTCTCCACCGTCCCCCTCTGACCCGCTATATGATATAAAGTTACGAGCCGCTCGTGCGAACCGTATAATGCGATAACAGCTGTTGCTGCTACTGGTGCTCACAACCAGCGCAAGTGTTTTCATGTACATAGAAATATTCATGTGCCTTTAGAAATATATATACAAATATATAGTAATGTATATACCCCCGGCAAACCGCGCGCTCGGCGGGGCTAAAGTTCCGCCTCAACGTCGATTTCGCGGACGGCAAAAGTTTCGACGTTTCAACAGCAGTCCACGCTCCTCTCTCCGTTTCGCTGCGTGTCTGTCTCTTTTCCGATCCCTGCCACTCTCCCTAGATACCTTTCCTCTTCGGTGCGGTGAGCGAACACACACTGGCGCGCTTTAATCTCCCCTTCCGACCTCTAATTTCATTGTCTCTGTATATACCCCCGAGATTTTCTTTCTCTCTCGATCTCTCCTCCGCTTTTCAGGTCTCGAAAAAAAAAATTAAACCTCGATAAAATCGATTGATAAACAAAACATTGAATCTACGCGGGCCGATCGTTCATTCTCCGGGTCGGGTTAATTATTTATTTTAATATCGCCCATGCGCTCAAGTCTCCGACGTCTCAGAATGTCACAAATTTTTATAATTACGCGATCATGGACCTCAAACTCGGACAAAACTCGGTTGCAAAGCGGCGATCGCAGTTTTTTGGAGTTTATGAAAATGCGAAAGGAAGTTCCGTAGAAATACCGCCGCATCTGCCACATTTGCCCTGCGCGGAAAGTGCTCGTCGTGGGCAACACTCTGGGGGGGGGGGGGGGGGGGGGGGGGGGGGGGGGGGGGGGGGGGGGGGGGGGGGGGGGATCGTTACAGCCCGCAAGGGTACAGCCAGGAACAATGAATAAATAAAGCATATAGAAACGTGAGACGAGTTTTTCAGGATTAAAGCTGATAGACTGACATTCGGTGTATTGCTCGTATAGCCGGAGATTCCGAGGCTAAAATAATTCGATGTATAAAGTCAGCGAGCGCATTCAACATCGATAAAACATCGACATTCGTAGACGATATATTTATATGACTGGGGAGTGTGTAGAGAGTGAGAGTGATTGGTCGAAGACAAACTGGATGGAGTGAGAGGGCAAAAAAGAGTGGGTCGTGTTGAGTGGTGGTAGTAAGTCACCTGCTTGTTGTAGTTAAGGAGCATTGACCCTCCGTCGGGGATCGATATCTCAATAAGACATCGATTGCTCATTAGTAAGACGAGAACAGCT
Source organism: Campopleginae sp. 14b (assembly GCA_030522525.1). Classification (NCBI taxonomy): domain Eukaryota; kingdom Metazoa; phylum Arthropoda; class Insecta; order Hymenoptera; family Ichneumonidae; species Campopleginae sp. 14b. The sequence goes on from JAPYYS010001517.1 coordinate 2,396, forward strand.
TCACCAGACTCCGCATCTTCCAGACTCTTTCATTATCTTTTCCTTTCATTCTCTCCCTCGTCGTCTCTCCCTTTAGTTTCGTATATATATTTTCCTTTTTTTTTGTTCTTGAAGAACCACCGGTTCCTGAATCCGCTCGAGCAATTTTCGCTCTCGTAATCGTCGATCGGATATTTAACTTTGCCATTTATCATTCCTTTCTCCTTCATTCTTGGTTCGGCCCTTGCTCGCAGCTCCTCGTGCTGCTAGCAAACTTGACCCAGTGAAAAACAGGGCCAGATCTCCGACGTGCTTTCAGTATCTCAACAATATATATGCAACTTTACAGAAAGACACACGAACACACAAACTTATTCATGAGCCTGAGTCTCTGCAGAACGATCCAGTTTCGTTTTTTTTAGTTTGTGTCTTTCCACTCGGCCGGTCTTTACGCTTCCCTCGGTGGGTCCCGTCGTCAATACCATTCGCGACAGTAACAGACGCGTCGGTAGTTAATAGATTAGATCGGAGATAACAAAGACGTTTTTTGCACTTGCAGGCAAATAATCGGTCTGAGTGAGAACGTGTTGAGAAATCTCAACGCGGTAGCGAACGGAGAAAAGACATATAAACACTGGCCGATCTCTGTCTCGCCTCGCTCTGTCCTTCCTTCTCTCATCAATTGATACGTGAGCGTAAACATTGGCGAGATATATCGCGAGAGGATCGCGTGCTAACAGCTGTGACTCGAGCGAGCCAACGATGCGATAAGGGTAACGTGTCTTTTAAGACGAGTGCAGCGAGCAAGGAAATATGTGTCAAGATATGCAGCAGCAGAGAGTGAGAGAAGCCGCAGCAAAAGAAAAAGTAAGAAAAGAGAATTGAACGGTACTGTCCCACGTGTTGGCAATTCTTATCCCTGCATCGCGTTGTCGTCGTGTCCCGAGCTCCGGGCGCCGTTAAATCGATAACCAACACATACTCGCTATTCACAAATGTGTAGACTCTGCTCTTCCGACTCGGATATATGAGACCAGCGTTCTCTCACGTAAACAACGACTCCGGAGCTTCCCACCCGACTCTTATGTATCCTTTCGTAACAGGAGTGAAGTACACCCTTGAGAAAAGTAGCCACGGTCAATGTGGGTCAACGAAAACGAGTCTTTGTACATTTATTCACGAGGGGCCGATCCAAATCGCCTTATGGGGCTTTCCAGGGCATTATTTCAGCAACAAATATTAACATTGCCATAAAAACTCATTTCCAGACGTGGGAGGGATGTTTATAAACCGCGAGATTATCCCAAACCCTATGGCAAGCATTTGTCAAACGAAACGACAAGATTTTTTCTATCAAGTGCACTTCGGATCTATTTCATTCACAAGAACCTCAGATGCACACGCTGTTTCGTGTATTCACGTGTTTGGCCGGGATTCATGTCTCTCGCGAGTGCATCGCTTATTTTGGGCATGCCATGAGTAGAGTTCGAGTTCAGTTGTAGGATTGCCGGGTGAATAAGTTTTTCGAGCTCGCTCGGGAACGGAGAGATTCCGCGGAAACTAGAACGGAGATAGAAGCTTGCTGGATGAAGGATGAAAATGAATGAATGGCTAGAGCGAACGGACAGGTAAGGGTGTCGAAGAGAGAGAGAGAGAGAGAGGGAGAGAGAGAGGGAGAAAGAGAGAGAACTGAATGGAGAGAATGAGCGAGAGAGATCGGAGGGGAATTTAATCTCGTGTTGGAAAGTTTGCCAGAGCCTACCTCGCCTAACTGTTATCACGATGAAGCATCGATCGGTGGTTAGTAACGGAAGAACGCCTTGCCTCGCTTCCCTATTGTTCCCATCTTGCTCTCTCTCATTTTCTCTCTTTGTTTGGCTACTTGCTCGCACGCTCTCTCACGCTAGTATATTTCTCTCGAGCACGTAGCAAACTCCATATATCTATATCGCACCGCGTCTGTCCCGACCCCCGTTTTGCTCTCGATCTGCCTCTCGCGTTCTCGGTCATTCTCTCGTATACTATAAAGCCAACGGCGATAGTACGTATATACTATATAATACTAAAGTGGTAGTATTTCTCCCCTCGAATACCCGGTTTCCGATTGAACTTGACCCAGAGAGAGGGCGATCAGAGCAAGAGGGAGAATGCCACGTTGCTTCGAGGTCGCGAGCCAACGCGGAAATGACTCAAATCTTTTGGTCCATCATAATAATATGACTTTTGCTGTTAATGCCCTCAGACGCCCCGGTGGGCGGTCACATTTACTCACCGACTAAAGCCGTACAACGCAGATCGTTCAACCCGACTCTCGTAATACCACGATCCCCCGCTATAATCAAAACTTTTTTTATTTATCTTTTATTTACGCTCCATTGTGTTACGTGCAGTTCCGACTATTTCAAACAGCTGCCATTTCCGTCGATTCTATTTCTTCACTGACAGCACGACCTTCGCCAATTCGATCCAACGATAACATACTGAAGTTTACAACTTTTTAACAATCCTCCTTCGCAAATGGAATCTCCGAAGCAAGTGTGCATATGACCTTGAGATTTGCATCGTTGGAATGCAACAAAATTCATTTATCTTTTTCACAAACTTTGATATTTTCGTGCAAAGTTTAACCCGCAGACGACACACTGCGGTGCAAATTTGCACCCACGAAATTTTCAACTGTAACAGATTTTCGAAATTTCTTTCTCGAATTTGGACATTTTTTCATGACAAAATTTCATTTTTCAACTCTCAAAATCATTGCAAACCATTACTCGGAGTGTTTTACCCCTAAAAAGTATGGTTTCAAGATTAATTTCATGCATTCATCGAAAAAATAGAAAGATTTTAAAAATCGATGTGCAAATTTGCACCAGTGGGGTGAGTGCGTGACCTCAAGGATAGTGCGGTGTCTACGGGTTAATTGTGATGATGAAACGATCGGTTTGTCTTCCGAGAAAAATATGGTGGCTCGAGAAATTTGGATAATTTTGGAAATTAAACAAATGGTCGATAAAAATAAATATTTATCGTTGCTTTTCAACGTTCCGAACTTCAGCACCGCGTATAGATAATATTATCACTTCGGGATTGACTCAAAGGGCGAGGAAGCATATTTGAATGTCTCATTAAGTTCATCACGACGAATTAGACCAAGAGAGAGCGTTTGATGATCCTTTCCGAACGATTTAATTCCCACCATACCAATCAGACTTCTGATTGCATAAGTTTCTGCAATCTCCGGCGCATACGCACGTGTCGAACTCTCGTAATAATAATCTCAGGTGAAACAGTTTGCAGAGTAGAAAGTCGATACTTCATTAAGGCATTTAGAGCGTGCTGCTGCGTTTTGCAAAAGTTTAGTCCGAGGATCTCCGACTCTCATGAACCATCAATCTTCACTGATGACTGAATCCGAGAGCGTTGTTCGGTGGAGCAACGAGACCCTCTCGAAACGTCAAATTGTTGTATTTTTCGTGAGAAGACTGACGCTCATTTTGAGGAAAATGTGTGAGAGAGAATGAAAGATTGTTCACGAACTTGACCCCGTAAGCGAAAGTGTGCCACTTGGTCGGTTTATAGTATACTTGGTAGACTCACGTATATGCATAAAGTATGTACCTACACCCCTGTGGAGGAGTACTAGCGAAACTTTTGGTATATCTATGTACATTTATATATAGGTATTTAAAGTACAGGAAGAGAGAGAGAGAGAGGGGAGAGAGGAAGATAACAACAAAGCAGCGGGCTATACACGAGAGAGCTGTTCATCGTCGTTGACCCAACCCTCGCGGCTTTTCTCCACACCGTTTACACTCGCCGTCTTCCTCGTCTTTTACTCCTTCGCCATTCTCCTGCTGTCCCACTTTACGCCCTGCCCTCCCCCGCAAACCAAGAGCGTGTGCCCAAGAATCCAATGCAAAAGCAGCAGCGGCAGCAATCTCCCCGGCTCTGCTTTCCTCCGAGCGTATCCACCTTCTCCGACCCATTCTCTGCTGATCGCATTTGTAAACACCATGTTTCGTCGTACTAAACAAAGACGCGATGAATCGAGCTATAGTGCGAGGGAGCGAAGGAGGAGCAAGGAATATAACGAAACAGAGGGAGAGCGAGGCTGCAGGAGACTGGAGGGTCGTGAAATACAAGCCCGCTGTACATAACACGATGCAACGTTTTCATTCCATGTACGATGGAATGTACGATGTACGATCACGTGCGTAACGACCCAGAGAAAGCGAGAGTCCTGTATGCCGATTCAGGAAAAAATAAAAATTTCCATCAACTTTTTCGACCGATCCGAAACAAGGAGAGCAAACTTTGCAAAGCTGTCCACAGTTTTCATTACGATTTATGAGGCTGCTCATCGATTTTGCAATGACGGAGTTGTAAAAGTTGAGCTCCCCCGATTCCGTAATAATTTTTACATTCCCCAGACACAGATTCATCTGAATGGAGGAAATGTTTTGGTGGTAGGATTCAATGAATCAGACTGCGGAGTGGAGGATGAGACATTTCGAGACCAATAAGACGAGAGGGTGATGAATTCGCCACTCTCTCTTGCTCTGGAGGTGGTTCATTCATTGCTCAAGTTCTGTAGGTCACGATGTAGCATGCGATGAATATATGTTTATATATCTCCGTTCTCATCTGGCCAACCCCTGCACTATTTTCTTAGCTGCTGCGATGCCAACGAGACCGATTAAGGTCTGCGGGATGCTCGAACGACTTTATGACCATCAAGACTTTAGGTCTCCCTCGTATATGCTTCACTCTCTTGATAGAAACGTGTGTATGAGTGCCGGGGGGGCTTTCACTTGCTCGGAACACCAGCAGCTCGGGTGGAAGGTAGAACCGTGAAAAGCAGGGGATGAGAAGTGTTAATGGCTTTCGTGAACTTGACCTAGTCAATGTTGAGAATACCAGAGAACTCGGAAGACCCGTGCGGTCCAATGGAATTTCTTATGTACCTCCAGAAAGCAAGTCTCATTGATATTTCGATGGATTGTCCCGTTCACGTTGGTATACCTTGAGCTGAGAGATCATTCGCGTTCTCGCCACTGTGAGTGCGAGAGCAATAACTGCAATTTTCGAAATTGAATTGTTTTTTTATTTATTCACGAATTTAGAAAAAAACATCCTTCAGCGGATTCTTGCCATCGATCCGTGTCCGCTGACCTTTTTTCGATTCAGTCAAACGACGATGGAAAATTTTAATTTCGAAATTTCGAACCGAGGTGAGGTGACCGACCAATCGTCTGTATAAACGCGCGAGTTTCGGACCCTTTTGAAGTTTGCAACGTTGGAATCCAACGAAGTTCCATTTTTCCTCGAAAATCTTGAGATTCTTATGCAATATTCACGCGAGGACAATAGAACGATATTTTTTTAGGCCCAAAAGACGAAATCGGTACGAAAATTGTCATGGTTTTCTAAATTAAACAAATAATTGACGGAAAAACGTTTTGTTTTTTCGTTGGACCCCAACGTTGCGGATTTCAGTGTCTTACGGTTCGCTGACATCGAGAACAGTGGACGGATGAGCTGGGTCCTTGTTTATTCGTCGTTGCCTTAATGTTATAATGAACGAGTCGAAAGAAATGAATGGAAATGGGATAGAAACGTGACGACGAAGATCGGAAAGATCGGCTTGTTATGCATGCACGAGAGAGGGAGAGAATGAGAAGAGAATGAGACAGGAGCGACGAGAGAGTGTGGCAGGAGGTAATTTCTTTGAAGCACAATGAGACTGGTGGGCTGCACGCGACACCTGCGGCGGCAAGCTGGTGTAGTGACGTTAAGAAAAAGAAAGACCAAGAGAGAGAGAGAGAGAGAGAGAGAGAGAGAGAGAGAGAGGAAGCAGCCAAACTGGCAACTGACTAGAACTTACATTGCGACAATAATGTCAGGGGGTCCGTGAAACTCGGTGCTCTCAGCTGGTGGCACGTAATAGGTAGAGAAAGACAAAGAGCCGAGTAAATAGAGAGATAAAGAAAGAAAGAGCGAGGTAGATTGACAAATGACGGGGAAAAGAGCAGCGGGAACGCTCGCGCGGTCTCGCTCATTTATCTTTTCTCTTCTGTCCGCCCCCTCTCTCTCTCTCCTCCTTTCGGCCAGACACGAGACCTCACACTAGGGCAATGTCACACCTAGCCCATTATGCTCGGTCCTCGTGCTCCAGACGTACACTAGACTAATAACCTGTCACTGCGAAACCATAATACTCTCATAATCTCTCGCTTCCAACTATGTTGTTAACACCAAGCGCATCAACATCAACGCACTTTCAGCAGCTTAAGAGCTAATAATACTCCCAGATTTCCGACTGATGTTTTGTCCACTCACTCGCTCATTAGTTCTAACGCATAACTGTCATATTTTTACTCTCCGATGTGTCGAGCTTATCGCATACACACCACACTGGTCCAAATTTGCACCCTCGAAAATTTTAAGTGTAACAGGTTTTCAAAATTCTTTTCTTCAATTTCAACATTTTTTAACAATGAAATTTCATTTTTCAATTTTCAAAATCATTGAAATCGATTACTCAGGATATTTTACCCCTAAAAACAATGGTTTCAAGATTAATTTCATGTATCCATCGATGAAATACTAAGTTTTTAAAAGTCCAAGTCTAAATTAGCACCAATGTGGTGAGTGCATGACCTCAAAAGGGATTGGGGTGTCCACGGGTTATACGAACAGAGAAAAAAGATAAATGATGTGCCCAGCATCCCTTGCTCTCGTCTTTGCTGCATTGTATATACTTAATATTCTCTTCCTTCGCGACTCTCCGGCTCTCTTAGTCCGCTACACACCCACACATGAACGCATACCTCTGTGTATATTCTCTCCCTCGTGCTCTGTCCAGTTCGCACGTGCGCTCCAACGATTAAGTTACGCGTAACTCCCCATGATGCCGTTTCGTCTCGTGTGCTCTGGTCTCCAGACCCGTTAACTAACTTGACACACGAGAGGAGCACCGAGTGAGACCAGATACGAGGTGTGAGAACGGACGGGCTATTAAAGCGCCCGCATGTGTCACGAGGCGCCGTTCGCGCGTGCCACTCTATACCTCATTCGTCGTGACGGGAAACGCGATTAGCTATACCTATAACTACTACCGGTAACTCGTTCATCCTATACCATTCTACTCATCCCATCAATATCGCAAATTCAATTTCAAGACACTTAGAAATTACCATCCGCATTTAATTTTTCCGCCGCGTTTTTTTTTCTTCCCAAAATGAACAAAGTGATTGCGGTAAGTCAAATCATGTAACACTATAATGAGGAAATGAGCAGTCACAGTCAAATAATGTGCAGCTTTCCAATCAGCTAATTGGAGAAAAAAAAAATTGCGAATGCAATTTTTTAAAGAGGCGATAAAAATGTGACATCGCGAAATCTAGAAAATCCATTCGTTACTGTTTTTCCAAAATGATCCACCGTCGTTTCATCTCATTATCGTAGAAATATTTGGAACACAACAATCTGCTAGGCAGGGCTAATGTGCAGGTTCCCAATCAGCTTATTAGAAAGAAAATAAATGACGAATAAAATTTTTGAAAATAACGATGAAAGACTGACATCGCGAAATCTAGAAAATTCATTCCTTACATTTTTTGTCACAATTATCCACCATCGTTTCATCTTGAAAAAAAACGAAATGAAAAAAAAAATGACGAATAGAATTTTTGAAAACGCAGTCGGATGAAAAATATTCGTCCGGACACGCTTCATCCATTGAAATCCGTTGTATCCAGACGAGCAAGGGTTGTTTATTCGTCCGAACGCGTGTTGACGAAATATCGGGCCGATTATATCCACAGCCTTTTCGGAAAGGCGATAAAAATTCGATATCACGGAATCGAGAATGTCCATCCGTAACATTTTTTTAAATACTATCCACCACATCGTTTCATCTCATCATCGTGTGGTTTCTCGTGGGACACACGAGAGTCTGGTATTTTGTCTCAAATTGACCGGATGATCGAGTCAAAAGTCCGTGATATGGAGTGAAAGGTCGTCCACGAAGTGAATGGTCAAATTTCGATACGGCGGTGAGATAAGGAAAAGAGGGAAACGGAGTAGTGAATAGTGGCGGATGGGCAGATTTTGGGGATGGGAGATAGTGAACATGCGGCGCGTATTCACCATTCATTCAAGCAATACGAACGATCCTACCGCATGACCCTTTTGCGGTGGAGTCACCAAGGCCGCACAACATAACATTTCACACAGACATCCACAACGAAGCTGGCAGTCGGTACTATAATTCGTTGATTGTAATACGAAGATGTATGTGTATCGTGTATTGTGCAATGTAAATAGAAACAAGAGGCTCGGAAGGGGTTTGCCTGGTGCACGGAGGCCAAGTCTAATGCTCAAATAGTATACGAAGCTCTATAGCTGACGAGTCCTCCATTCATAAGTTGGAAAAGTGGGTTAACACGAACAAGGCGAAGAATCTAAAACGAGGGAGTGAGATAAAGCGTCGCGGTGTACTCCATATGGGCTTGAGCGAGCGTATTGTAACAACAAGGATACTCCGGAGTTATCTCCCTCGAACTCACGACGAAATATACACCGAGTACATGGCCATGCATCACGGAGCAAACGGTTCATGTATACATACCAAGAACATATGTATCATCCAAGTGTATATAAAGTGCAAGGAGTCTACCTGTAGAATTCAATGAATCTGCTACCGCGTGAGCCGCCAACATGCCCTTATTCGTTGTTAAGTCGTACTAGTCTCTCCGGGCTGGTCGCTCGTGCCCATCAGTATCAGAATCGCCCAAGGAATACCAAGCTGACAAAATACTGTCCACTCTGTACTTGAGCGTTTCTTTATTTTAGCGGAAAAATGTTCAAAGAACGAGGATCGATGCGATGCTCACTTTCCATCGTTCGATTCCGCGCGAAATTTTCATTGCAAATTTTCATTTCTAATTTTTTCTACGATTTATTTATTTCGCTCGAGATTAATCCTTCGCAATAATCGACGTGCGATCCGGTGGTTATATTAGCTCGAGCAACAGGCTCTACGTCATCGATATGGCATACGAACAATGTCGAAGCGATTGGCATGTCCCTGCGGTACCTTTCACTTTCGCTTTCATACTCGACACGTGGAAAAAGTGGCTGAGCCTCGAGTAAGAGTGAAAAAGGACGAGACCAGAGAGAAATAGCGAAAACGAGTTAACTAAACGGAGTCGCCGCAAGCTTGGCTAGAGCGGAGGATCCATCGGAAAAGTATTGACCGAAAGAGTGTGCAGAGGGAAAGAGAGAGAGAGAGAGAGAGAGAGAGAGAGAGAGAGAGAGAGAGAGAGAGCGAAACGGATGGTCCACGTCCAACCAGATCCCGCGGTGCAGTGCCATAAAGACACGCGCATCGGGAATGCAACAATGTGCGAGCCTCCCAACGATCGCGCCAACCGCTTGAATAAGAAGCATAAAAGTACGAAAAAAGAAAAGCGCAGCTAAACTTTCGAGCACGTATGTTCTCATTCATGATGAAGCGTGGAATACGTAGCGAGGCGTCAAACACTCCGAGGAATGCATACATTTAGCTTTGTGCGGTAAGAAAATTATTATGAATTAAGTACAACGAGTACGAGGAATAATCCGGCGCCCTCTCAGCCCCATAATTGAGGCGAAGCAGTGAAAAGGAGGCGCGTAATCAGAGACACTTGAAAAGTTACTTTTTCACACCGAACTACGAGTTTTCTCGAAATAAGCGCGTAGTCTACCGAGTGCGATATGTAGAATCATAAAAATATCTAGTTCGACATTACTCGGTCAAGTACGAGCAACAAGTTGGACGATAAAAGCTTATTAGCCGACGAAAAGTCATTTCGACCTTGACAAATATATTCATAGCTCTGAGGTTCATTGTGACACTTGCATATGTTGAGGATTACGAGCTCGTTATGCGCGCATAAGTGTCTGTTGTTTCACTGATAAGAGACATTTTTCACAATGGAAATTAACGATTTACATACTTCCCGAAACTAGCTCCCATTACGTACGTGTATGATTATAATTTTTCATACTCCACAGTCCATCATCTCGTTCATTGACCGTTAACTACTCCGGTATATAAACATCAATACGTCTAAGTGGTTTACGTTGGGGGCAGAGCGAGAAAAGGAACGGCTACTTTGTAAAGCGATAAGCCATGAATGAGTTGCACATGTAGACCCGATCGACGATCGGAATCATCGACCGCCGCCGGTTCAACACCCGCCAAGGCTCTTTTCTCTGTATTATATAGTTTTATATGTATATACACGTGTTTACTGATGAAAGGAAACCTGCTCACCGTGGTGACATAAATAACGTACACGTAATACTTATTCCATTTATAGATACTCGCACCGAGCCTCAATCTTTTATTCTTATCTTTCCACCCGATTAACGCTCAAATTAAAATCATTTACCGAGATTCATTTCAATGATTTTATTGACCGAACGTGTCGATTACCACATAGACGATCGTTCAATATTCAGACTCTATTTCCTCAAAATCTACCCTTTACTTTTTTCTCGTAACGTTGCATTTTCACGGTCACACAATTTCTCGAAAAATTTCACTCACTCTTCGGAAACTCGGACAATTTCATTCGCGCGCTCAAATTACAATCACCTACGAAGGTTTCATCACGACCGAATCGTTGCCATGCAAAACGCGATGTTAAACACATAAAAAGTTTCGAAAAAATGACAATTCAATAAAATTTGATTAATATTTAATAATATATGCGAGACAATTTTTTTTTCACGACATAATACTCGAGCAATCGAAGACTAAAGTTTTTCAGAAAAACTTGGATTTAACGTTCAATTATTCCGATTACGATGTGGCAAAAAAAATCGAAAAAAAGTGTCAAAAGTTTGGAAAATGTCACGAAATTCAATAAAATTCTCATTATTTTGATTTCGCGATCCAAACTCCTTAACGAGATGAATTTCAACGATTTGATAGGCCGACGTCGTGTTGATTATCACGTTCGCGTTACCTTTTGGTCCAAACGTTTAATTTCGAGGATCACGGAGTTTTGCCGAGAAATTTAACTTGCTTTTCGTAAAGGTGGTGAGTCATAAAACGTCAACATGGTCGAGGGTTGAGTCCGGGACATTGACAGGTGAGTAGATTCGTCAATTAGCTATGGCATTTTATGTGCAACGAAATAATTACAATGCCACTTCGGTGGGCGTCCGTGTGCACACCGACACACAGATCGATTTAATATTAGTGCGTTGAAAAATTAAACCGGAACGCAAAGCCAAACGTTGGTTCATTCAGATTTCTCGAATATCGGGCACGTCGAGAGCAACAACTATACGCAGTTGGCGTATGCGGTAACCCGGTAATCATATACATACAGCATGGGCGCGGATTCATTCCTTTCTCTCTTTTATACGTCATACCGAAAGCACGCTCTTTATATCGTAAACTCCGGGCCGATTAATAATTCATGAAGGAACGTCCTCGCGGAGAACATGGACCGTTGATTGATGCGCTGTCTGCTGCTGCTCGTACTATATATATATAGCTATGCGTCACAGCCGTTTAAATCTTGGCGGTATGCATCGTTGGTCTAAACAGATTTATTAGACTCGTGCAGACATCGTGGCACCCGAGGCAAACACCGAGAACTGTATATATACAAATTCGTTGAGATTTTAAAGATTATTCTCTCCTCTACATGGAACACGTATCTCGCTAATAATCTCCGAGAATCTATACACGTGTACTCAATTCTTGTTGAGTCGTGTGCCAGTATGTCTGGATGATTTAATGAATGCCTATAGATGGGGAATACAATAGAGTGAAGATTAAACTGCCACCACGACCGACAAGTGTAATCGAGCTACGGATAGGTCATGGTCGTTATCGTGTTATGACGGCCAACTTTTATCAGCCTCTAAAGAGTTTTATTGTAACCTGTAGACACCATCACTGCTGTGAATTTGCACCCACGAAAATTTCAAGTGTAACAGGTTTTCGAAATTCCTTTCATGAATTTCGCCATTTTTCGACGATAAAATTTCATTTTTCAATTTTCAAAATCATTGAAATCGATTACTCGGAATATTTTAACTCGAAAACGTATGGTTTCAAGATTAATTTAATGCATTTGTCGAAGGAATAAAAAGTTTTGAAAAGTCGAAGTGCAAAATAGCACCAGCGTCTTGAGTGCGTGACCTCAAAGGGAGTATGGCGTCTACGGGGCACTGAATTCCTAAGGAACATTTTGTTCGGTAATGTCGCAATCAATTTATTTGATTCATTGATCGGACTCATTGATTTTGAGAAAAAATAAAGGAGGAGCATGAAAATTATGTCGCGGAATATATTGTGACGTTTACGAGCTCGAATTGTTCATCGACTCGGCGGGTAAATATATGCATGGCTGAGTATCGACACAGGTGATGGACCGATTAAACTTTGCTCTCACTGACCTGCCCCATATCCGTTAACGGCGTTGAAGCAGCGCACCTAAAAGGCACCGTAATAAACCGTATTGCCGCTTTTCTCTCTCCCTTTTGCTCTCTTGCTTTCGTTGCTATAGTAAGCATGCAGCAACGTGACAAAGCTTCGCCCTCACTCGCGTCACTCTCTGCATGGCCTCGCACCCATTCATCCAGTGTACCTCCTCCTAGCCCCGCGCGGCCTTTCTGGGTTATCGATATTTTACGCACAACCTTTCATCGTTTATTTTGCACTTTGCTCGCGATATACACGCTCTATTCTATAACCGAGCCCATCACTGTTTTCTTTCTTTGAATCATCGTCGTCCGTGCGACCTTCCCCCGTTGCTTCCGGTTGAGCTTTTCGACACTGCGCCTCGACACCAAAATCTCGAGTCCCCGGGGTCGTATGCCCAGGTCAGTTCGACCGATCGATGTAGGTAGTTAAGTTCTCGTTATTCTGACGCCCAATCAGAGCCGGGGGTTAACAACGACCCCAGGAAACTTTAGATCCCACGCCCTCTCTCCGTTCGTTCTCCCGTTTCTTACCGTTTTACCGAAGTTTTTACTATTTATTTCACTCGAAGCAGTGAACTGCCGTGATTCTGCATTAAAAAACGAAAAGAATGAGCCCAAGTTGATCCGTTTTCGTTAAATTTTACCGGAGATATGGATTTTTCGGCATTGGGGTCATTTTGACCCCAGTTTACCGAAATAAGTGAAAGAAAGGTTACCGTTTCAGGATTTAAATTTGATTCCGTGGCTTAGGATTGTGAGAGCGAAAAATCAAGGGCAGGACACAGTTCTGTCTGCTAAAAACGGAGTAATAAAAATCATTGCAAACGTTGAGTTATACGTTGGTCCTTCGAAAGATCGAGGGGCGAAGGCTAAAGTTGAATTAGCAGATTCAAACACCTACCGGTTCACTGTGACGTGGCTCATTAAAGGGTAACGACTGTCGAGTGGAACTGGAGGATCGTCGAGACCTCCCCAGGGCAAAAGGATATCCGTGACCCAAATGAATTCTCTTATAATTATCAATTGGACCTGCAGAGACTCAATTTTTCCCACCGACGGTTTATTTATACGCGGGAAAAGGTCCGATGCACAAATCGAACGATTCACGAGATGCACAAAGTCAAGTCCGGGCCTGAGAGTGTTTTCAAACATCCCAAGAGTCTAAGAGTCTAAGAGCGAAGAGTAAAAATCTTATCACGAGTAAGTCGTTGACGCGGCCGCATATTTAAGAATCCGGAAGGATAAAGCGTCGGGATATTTGAACGGAGAGATTCAAAAAGAGAGATCGTGTCAAAGGGCGCATGAAGAGGAACGGGGGGGAGGAGCTGAAGGTTCCCGAAGGACCTGTTGCTGCCAAGGACCATTATACAGTTATCCTCTAACTTTCTCCCACTTGGTATATCCAGCAGTCAGTGTATGTCCACGGCAGTTAGAAATGGTCGCTCGTAACGCTTGAGATTGTGTGCGTAAAAGCTCTTCGAGGGGCCTGCTGGATTGTATGAGCTGTTTGCAGGAAACTCGGTTACGTGGGCTGAGTAGGAAGGAAGAGAGCTCATGGAATGGGAGAAGGTCGAGAAGCAGAGGTAGAGAAAGCACACCGTAAGTATATCCATGCTTTGGTAATTCAGATTTAATGCGAGCAAGTGTGGGGGCCGAGAGAGAGAGAGAGAGAGAGAGAGAGAGAGAAACGACGACGTTGAGGGAAAGAGGGAGCGAACAGGGAGTTTGAGAGTCTGTTGCTCATGACGGCACAGACAATAGGGTCACTAGGGTGTTTCGTGCCAAGTTTCTCTCCTATATGTGTGCGAGCGTTCACAGTTGGTTTGTCCTATGCTACTGTTGTGTTAAACCAGCAGGCTGGACAAGTTTAGACCGACGACACGCGTGCAGTGCGGCGGAGGCTTCGCCGCGCGAGAGTGAGACGAATTCCACCAGAGCCGCAAAAAATATATCTATACAAATTTTATTCGACCCTTTTTTTTCTTCCCCGTTTTTCCCTCCCTGGCCGACACGTAGTAACCCATTTTTAGATCCCGCAATTTATATATGCACGGGCCCGGAAAAGGAAGTTAACCGAGCCACGCGAATCCATGTGTATTGATGCCTCCATCTGATTCCAACGATTTTGCCAATACCAACACATGTGTGCTCGCGATTCAAACTCGAAATTCAAAGTCAAGGGCTTTGCACGATTTCATATTCAATACTAAAGAGTATGCTCACGAAATCTCATCAAATTCTAATAATTTCGGATTTTCGTATGTTTTCAACATGGCAACATTGTTGTGTGTAGCCACCCTCATTAAGATAGTTGGCTACATACGGAGATATGATAAGAATTCAACAAAAATTGGTGACAATATTCTTTGGCATCGAAAACGATGACATCATTTTTTTTTTCTATTTTTCGTCTACATAGTTGTCGAATAATTTGAGTTTGGAATATGCAAAGGGTATACCTATATATATCTCAATCCTATGCTTATGCATGCAAAGTGCTCAATAACTCGGAAACTATGTAGAAAAAAAAAATCCTTAAAAATTAGTATCTTCATATTTGATACTGAAGTAACCGTCATCAATTTATAATAATTTTGAATTTCGCTATGCTCTCAACATAGCAACATTGTTGTGTGTAGCGGCCCTCCTTAAAGAAATCGATGATCCCTGCATAGGATTCGCTCGCCATAAGATAATTGTACTCAAGAGCTAATGATATGTGAGACCGCGATCGAAAATAAATATTCGTCTCACATGAATGAAACTTTTAATCCTCCAATGCTCGTGGCTCGGGAGTAAATATCAGACAATGAGTTGACGAAATAAATTACGAGGTAAATTTATTGGCGAGAAACGCTCGACATGTGCATCGTCTATTGCACGTGGCAGTGTATTCGAGCACGAGGAAATCTTATGTAACGTGCCATTGAACCGCGATCGTATATATGAGAGGAGCACGTAGGACCGTGATGGCTTATATAGCTAGAAAGGGGTGTGGGTATATGTCAGAAAACAGCTGATGGTTGGGTGGGTAATTCATCGTGAAAGTCGGTTGTGGATTTTCATGGTATGAAAAAGGCAAATGGAGGTAAAGCATGAAGCGTTCAAACAGTCTGGATATGTTAATTTATATCTGGCTAAATGTATATATGTAAATGTTGTTAGATAAATCTTACTGCCTCGTAAAAGAGAGGCTTTGGTGTATGTACAGAGTGTGGATTTGTATATGGTGTACATGCCCGACCTTCTCTAACTCGGACATATATGGGAAAGACGATGGGAGGGGAAGATGTGCTGGCGGTGCATCAATCCGGTACGCGCATCGAATTCAATGCCATCCCTGCTCGGCTGCATCCTCCCATGCACGTTCCGATGCGACACTCGCGTATAGCCCCCACACATATACAAAGAATAGAGAAAGGGTTTATGTAGAGAAAGAGGAGAAAAAACGAAGGGTGGGACCAGCCGGAAGAGCAAGAGGAGGTCGAGGCCCTCCAACCCCGTTTTCACTTTCGTTCACCAACACTATCTCTCTCCCCCTCTTTTTCATATCCCACACATAGTCACAGATACCTCTTTTTCATCTCCTCCCCCCCCCCCCTCCCTCAGCCTTACATCTTTTTTTATGCGATACTCGTTTAAAGTACGAGCGCCTCGATTGAAAATACACTTTTCCAGTCGCTCGGAAACGTGACCCACTTTGGGCGCTTCAATTTAAAAAAAAGTCAATGAGGGCTGTGACGATATTCGACAATAATCACTAACTTTTCGGAAATTTCACGGGGTGGATTGCGATTTGCCGGAATTTCATATTTTCGATCGAATAATTGAAAAAAAAAATTTCATTTTTTAAAAATATTTTTTTAATTGAAAAAAAAATTTTCTTAATTTTTTATTCGTTCATTTATATATATATATAAAATTTGTATACAGAGTAAATATGTGTATATATAATATCTTTTATTTTTACTTTTTATTAATTTTTTTATATATGGAATTTTTTTTTTTTTTTTTTTTTAAAAAATCACCAGTTTTTTCGTTGATTCTGACCACATTTTTTGGGTATAGCTCGCGGGAGAGGTTTCGATAATCGAAAATGAAACAACGACCTCTGGCACGTCCCATACAGCCACAGCAATGAGACGATTCCGAGGGAGAGAGTGGAAGGGAAAAAAAAGTGTGTAAAATAATAAAATACGAGTGAAGCTTGAGTATTTGAGGGATGACGAACGTTTCTGCGGGGAGACGAGGTGCAATATCGTAAAAATATCGTTCAAGCATGTAATCCCGGCTTTAGGTAACCTGTTGCTCACTGCTCGATTTTTCTGTTGCCCTTTCTACGCGTACGTACGCACGCGACATGTACACAAGAGAGAAATTTGTATCCCAGGCTATTCTTCAGGCTCTCTGATCTCTTTTTCATTCTCTGCCCCGGATGCTCGTCTCTTTGCGATGTTGCAGACCCACAGCCGCTCTTCATTATCTAATTCCGAAAATGCATGATTAGAACGTTGGAATCCAACGATACTCCGTTTTTCCTTGGACAAATCTCAAGATTCCATACAATATTTAGCGCGGAGATTAAAATGGAATTTAGGAATGGAGGACGTAAAAGGAATCGAGTCCCTAAAACGAGCTGTGTGGATGTGACGCACCTTTTTTGGACAAACTATATACAAAGTAGAAAATGGCATGGAAATGCTGTCAAAAGATAAAGTTTCGTACACGGATCGCGCGTAAAACGGCGACCGCAAAGTAGACATAGAAAAAAAAACGTATCGAGTGTGCAATCGGAAAAGTGAGGCGCAGGAATAGAGAGAGGGATGCAGGGAGAACGAGGAGAAGGGCAAGTTTAATGAAAGAGACGAGGAGAGACGGCAAAGACAAAGTTTTGAAAAGACATCTGTACAAAACCGGTACTAGTGGTCATAGTGGTCTTAGTTAGACTTGCTCGCTGTTCATGACCTTGAGTCTTAGGTGTTTATATGTATGTATATATAAGTAGGAAATAGTATTACGTCGAACAAGTACCTGTATCTAGTTTGAGGTCGGTGGCGTCGTAACCTACATAGAGAAGGCGATGCGCGTCCTTACAAGGGTGTCTGGTCTGGGGGGGGGGGGGGGGGGGGGGGGGGGGGGGGGGGAGGGGGGGGGGGGGGGGGGGGGGGGGGGGGGGGGGGGGGGGGGGGGGGGGGGGGGGGGGGGGGGAGAGCACCAACCTGCAAGGACCGGCCAAGTTTATGAATGGAGTGAAACTTCCACCGTGTTGGCGCGCATAAACGCGAATAATACGAGGAGTTAGGGAGCACAGAGAGTAAAAGAACCATTACATTTGCTAGTGTCAGTGAACACATGCACTGCACATCGGGATCGCTAACCCGAAGAGAGACATTCGTGTAGAAAAAAAAACATATTTTACTTTTGACACGAGTATAAAGTTTATGTACAATAATATTTACCGACAACTATTCAACATGTGAAATGGATCTGCGGCTACATTTACCGTCCGAACATATTCCCATGTTTTTACGATTTAAAGAGGTTGACTTGGAATGAGAATACGACAAGAATTTAATAAAAATTGGGGATAATATTCTTTGGCATCAAATACGATGACACATTTTTTTTTCTATTTTTTGTCTACATAGTTGTCGAATAATTTGACTTTACAATATGCACAAGGATATCCTTTATATATCTGAATCCTACGCTTATGCATGTAAACTCTAGTGTTCATTAACTCGAAAACTATGTAGAAAAAAAATCTAAAAAAATTTGTATTACAATATTTAATACTAAAAAGTATGTTCACGAAATTTTATGGATAAAAAAAACGATGACGTAACGCGGTCTTGGCGAGACAATTCGACTTTGGCCTTGGCAACGAAAATTTCTCTCTCGAAAGTGCAGAAACACCCTAATAATTAATATTAATGAAATTATTGCATCTTGTTAATGGAATATGAACGCGCGAATAGCCGCGAATATCAAGGAAACGATAAGGGTGTGAGAAATAGATGAACAGAGTGAGAGAAATAGAAAGTTGGATCGAACGCATTCCAAGGGACAATAGCCCGCGACCAACACCGAAACAACGCGATTGAAATCCGGGCGAGAATAACGGAATGAGCAACAGGTACAACGTGGACGTAATGCTACACGGTATACACAGTCGCCGCGGTAACTTACGTACAACACCCAGAGGACGTCTGGTGGACCGACCAATCGCAGGAATATTCGTGTGTTTCTCAAAAGACACAGCTATTCAGAATTGGCCGAGCTCTGGACTCGTTTGTTTCCTGTGACGATCGCATACAAATTTTACAAAATTTGTTTTATCATTTTTGATCACGTGGACCCCCTTAAAATCCATGGAAATAATAATTTTCCACGGAGCTGTATGAATAATATATATTTAAATATGAGGAAAGTTGTATAACACAAATGGACCGCGCTCGTGTGCCTCGGTACACGGAATACATTTATATATCCAAGCCTCGTTGGCTTCGCCATGAGATCCTCGGAGCGCATGGTGTACTGTTATGCGATGGCATGCGTGACGCAACGGGAAAACAAGCTCTCAACTGAGTTTCAGTTGCCCGCAGGTAATCGAAGTCATAAACGAACGTCACAGCGCGGCCAGAGCATTAACTCACTTATGGGAATAACGTTTTTTGTTTTCTGAATGAAAATAAATAACTTAATTCGTTTCGTAATACGCACGAGATTACTGAATGCAAAAAAATATTCATGGATTCGTAAAAATCTTCGGCGAATACGATAATTAACCTGTAAGAGTAACCCGGAGTCTCAAAAACTACCCCAGGCGACTTTAAATCCCTTTCTCCCTTCGTTCTCCCGTTTTTCACCTTTTTACCGTATTTTTCACTCGTTTTTTGACTTTAAGTGAAATTGCCCCAGGCTCACGTGATCCTGCATTAAAAAACGAAAAGAATGAGCCCAAGTTGAACCCTTTTCGTTAAATTTTACCCAGGATATGAATTATTAACGATTGGGGTCATTGTGACCCCAGGTTACCGAAATGGGTAAAAAAAAATTAGGTCCCCGTTATGGGGATTATTCCGATACGACGATCATATGCATCGGAATTCTCAGATCGGAGCGATCGCATGAACGAAGGGTTTCTTTATACCAAAACCTCGTCAACAAGCAATTAAATAATTACGTAACTTGAGCAAGCTGTACTCGCACTTTGAGTGTGCGAGTCTGCTTGTGGTTCAGGGAACCTCGTCATGCGAATTATCACCCTTGTGGATTACCAGATATTACAGCCATAAACACGTAACACCCGGTTGCACGAGAATCATATCCGGAGAAATGGATACGAGAATATCCCAGCGAATTATATTTTCCTAACATGTAAAAAACGTAGAGAATCGTTTGCAAAGTTGAAAAGAATGAAAATTAAAAAAATAATCGTTTTCAAGCAAAATCTGATGAAATATTTCTATGTCTGGTGTCTGGGATGATTGCAAATGTGCCAACCTGTCACAAATGTATGCCACGATTAATATTCCATTGTAAAACACGTTC
Organism: Campopleginae sp. 14b; assembly: GCA_030522525.1. Taxonomy (NCBI): domain Eukaryota; kingdom Metazoa; phylum Arthropoda; class Insecta; order Hymenoptera; family Ichneumonidae; species Campopleginae sp. 14b. Next base: position 22,421 of record JAPYYS010001517.1, read on the forward strand.
GACGATTAATTTCAATCAGAGATATTTGATTTGACGTGTACATTGTTAAATCGTTTGTTATAACTTTAACAAACGTCGCTTAATTAACTTTTTTTCATCTTGTCGAAATGACTATGATGCTTGAGCTCGTACGGACTGTCGTGCTTTTTCTTTAGAAACACAGAAGTGCTCGGAGAGCTCCCGCATGTGTTTTGGCACAGCTGTCGCTGGCACGAAACCAGCAGCGACAGCAAAAGCGAAAGCGCAACGGCGAACGAGGAATAAAACCTGAAACATATCCACTGCGTTGCTCGTTGGATCATTTCATTTAGGCTCTACAGATTCACCTGCTATTTCAGAGACGTGGCCATCATTCGAGCTAAATTTTCATAAAATGCTAATAGAATCAACAATCAATCCCAATGAGACCAGCTCCATCGCTTTTGTTCGAAAAATTCCCAACTATTTCATTTTCCTTTCGAAACACGAAATGTTTCTGATAGAAAAAATAAAAATAAAACCCGAATCTCGACGATCCAGAGTCGTAAAAAACTTGATCGAGCCAAATTTGGAGTTTGCATCGAAGCCAAAAAATCTACGATGAAGATTGCTTCTCCGTCTCAATACTTTTGACCCTAGAAGGGCGGCAACCCGGGGTCAAACGCTTTCTCCGGTAATTTATCCATTTTTAATCGTTTTACCGCAGTTTTGGGGAATTTTTCGACTTGAAACAAAATGACCCCTGGCTCACGTGATCCTGCATTAAAAATCGAAAAGAATGAGCCCAAGTCGAACTCTTTTCGTTCAATTTTCCCGGAGATATGAATTTTTAAAAATTGGGGTCATTTTGAGCCCAGGTTACCGGAGTAGGTTAAAAAAAAAAAATTAGGTCACCGTTCTAGGGTTAAGTATCTCGAGCTCCATAAAAATCATTGTGAATAATTCTTTTTTCAAATGCAACGAACCTATTTGTGCATATCTTTCTCCGTTATTTCAGCCTCTTGTAGGATCGTGGTCGTGACTGGTCCGCCTGTGGCAAAACGTTTGTGGGAAGAGTCTCGTTTGTCAAGGAAGGACCGTTCGCAATGCGCTCTCTTCTTCTCTTGGGTGAAACACGTTAACGCGACGTTAGTGAAATCGCGGTCGGTAAAGTTTACCTCACCGAACGATGCATATACTGGATGCCCACGTCGGGAGAAGTGAGCATGCAGATAGTGTTAGTAGTAGACTGCGCCGTTCGAACGCCGCCAATTCCCTCAGCGGTATAGAAACAGGCTGAGCGATATGACGGAGCGAGCAGCGAAGATTTTCCCTTCGACAAACACCGCTGATATATCGCCGATACTGCAGTTACCTTCTATTCTCAAATCTCCAATATTTATTTCCTCGTTCCATGCACGACGAAGCCTGACGATGCAGCAAACAGGCGGGAACCAAGTTGAACGCTCCAACGCAGTCGCGTCGAAGCTTTTACCAAACTAATCACTTAGCAGAAACAAGTGCGTACGTGATGGCCAGTTTTTCCCAGACTAACCATCGTCGCAATGCCAAATCTTTTCTAAAATGTGTGTTTCAGCCAATTCGCAATTCCAAATCTTTTCTAAAATGTGCTTTCAGCCAATTGGCGATAACGCAGTGCTGCTTCGCCAACGATGAGCTGCTCACATCGCAAAAAATAAATTCTTCACGCTAATTTCGCTACATCCTGTTCGCTATACTTGGATAAGAGTCACAAGAAATTTCACACAGTTCGCAGTAACTCAGCACTCGAGTACCTCCGCCTCTTCGATCTTAAGTTCATTCGACCGTGTCTCGGTCAAAATTGTTCGCTGTGCGCCACGCGTATTTGTTCATAGCGGTGCAGCGCAGCAGCGACTAGTCCGATTTTTTTTTTTTTAATGTGAAGCACTATGCAGTGCTGAAGAGTTCTCGCCTCTAGCTCTTTTTGATTTTTTTCCACAGCGTTTTTTGCCTAAAAATACTCTTCATTTTGATTGTATAAATTATTGCTCCTGTAGACGTTCTCCGCGGTGTCGCATATCTCGATAAGTTATCATGTATGAAAGAAGCACTACAGCGTTACCAGATAATCGTTCGCGCGTGTCATGTACTCGAGTTCAATTAAATTGGGTATAATAAAAGCGTAAAATAAAGTTCAAATAATTGGATGACACGAGACTTGGAATTAGGCGAGGATTCCTGCAAAAAAAAGCTTCAGCCATTTCCGAAGAAGTAGGTCAATTTTTTTATCATTTTTGTTAAAAATTCATTTTGCATCGCTGCATTTTTCACTTTGCAAGTTTCGAATGCAGCCCCGGATCACAACAACTGCAACACTTGGTATTTTGTGCCGAGAAGAAAAATCAATATGAGTGCAAAATTGCATCCGCTTCCGGTGCGATATCAAGCGGTATCGGTTCATTGGCGAGTCTGCGAAGTAATTGTTCACTATAACTAAAGTTAACGAAACTATTCGTCGGTTTGGAGCCGGTCGATGTAATAACGGAGAAATAACGGCTGTACGCAACATGAGCGGCGTGAGTCCGTGCTGTGGGTAAATGGACGATAATGTAAAATGTATTTACACTCTTTCCACTGTTAATTATTCATTGGCATCCAGAGTACAATGTCTCGGTAGTAATCACAGTTAATCAATATTCATAATGAGCTAAAAATTCAATAAAACCAGTTCTGTGCGATGTCTGACCAAACGGAGTCCATGAAAAAAAAAACTCCTCAATCTACGAGAGAAATTTGATTTCTGGTACTTTTTTCGCCCTCCACGGTCGCCAGGGGTCAAAATGACCCCAAGCGTTTTTTTTTTTAACATTTTTTCCTGGCCGATTTTTTTTCGCCGTCTTGAAATTTGAAAAAAAATTCTTTCTCTCGATATTTTCCTTTGGAAAGGTTCGAACTAACATCCTGAATTTTTTCGCGTCGTTCGGAACGATAGTGGCGGCGTGGCAAGCGTTTAAACATGATCGGGGTCATTCCGACCCCGTGTGACCAGCGCGTTATTTCTAGAACGTGTAAATTCATGACATAGCGGGGTTTTTGTTTGTTTGTATATTCAACTGAAATCAGTGCACCGGAAAATGTTGAAGAATTCTCAACATTTTGGGCACGAGAAAGAAATGAAAAATTTCGATTTCAATAAAAAAAAAAACGGAAACTTGCTCGTGGTTATGTTTGACACATTGGCCACCCCTTTATATGGAGAGATACTTGTCGAAGCGACGACAACGTTCCGCGGCGTTTTCATACAATCCCTACGACGAGTGTTCTCCACTTGAGCGTTGTATCTGCGGTCGATAAGCGTGCTTTCGTGCTTTCATTTCGAAGTACAACCGAGCAAACGGCAGTTACATCTTTTCGATGTTGCATGTACGTCATAGGTGCATCAGCATGTACGACGTAATCAGCTGACGCTGGAAAGTACGATGGGAGTTGGGCGATGCACGTGGAAGCTGCAAGTCCGTTCTCAAAATTGCGAACGCGTGGTTTCCATCGCTCCAACGAGACTCGCCGCAGAGCTTTTTCTCTCGGGGATTTATTGATCCGAGTCCGTTGGATTATTTTTGCTCCACAGAGCGTCCTGTGAATTTGATCGAATCGATACGATTCCCGGCCCCGCACAGCGACGATTCGCAGTTGTTTTTTTTCTCAAAACTAAACGCGAAAAAAATCGTACACGCTTTCTCGTGATTATCGCTAAGTTTTGCCTTTCGTTTCCTTTCATTTGGTAAGTTTCGTAAAAAGTTTTCATTCGCTGGCGGTTCGGGGAAAAAAAATGTCCATAAATCTGTTTCGAATTGTGTGGGAAATTTGATATCAACGCGCGGGCTCGTAAGAAACGATCGAACCGGTCGAGTGCAAAGTTGAGCTCGATCGGCAAGTCACATGGATATTCAAGTGGTTTGGCAGGCTGCATAACCAACAAGGTTGGCCTGTAGTACGCAATGGTATTTCTCTTTCATTCTTGCATCTAGGACAGAGAATCGCGTTACAAAACAGTGGAGTTGCAAAAAGGCGGTCTTAATGCCCGTTCGGTGAGTCCAACGAGAAGAGAATAAAAGAGAAGAGAAAAGGAAGAGAAGAAGGAGGAGGAGGAGGAGGAGGAGGAGGAGGAGGGATTGCGTTGGTGCTGAGTCACACCGAGCGCTGGTGCTACGTTGTCGGTTCGCCATGATGGCTTCGCCATCGAGCACTCTCGCAGAGGCAGTGTGCTGCGTTGCTCGCTACCACCACAGTAATGCCAACGTCCGTTGGTTGTTCATGACGACGTTGCCAGATCTCTCGAATCTGCGCCGTCGTGGTACACCGTCGAACCTCTTTTTTTATTCCATTTTCGCCGGGTTCTCGGCGTCTCCGTCGCTCCGTTACGTTCACCGATTGCCTCTGTTGCCCCCCGAGCCTCAACTGGGAAAAGCTGTCCATCCCCACCGTGCTGAGAGTTGTCCGAGAGCCGCATAATGAGGAAAAGAGCACGAGCTATCGGGGCTTTGGTGAAGAATTCTCGTGCGCAACAGAGACGACGCAATGAGAAGCCCCGATGTATAGGTAGAGAAAGGGACTCTGTGTTGGCGCATATCTATAGTTATATATTTATGTCGAGCTCGAGAGAGCGCCCCGTGCTGGATACGTTCGAATTTCATTCGTTCGAGCTCCGCAGCCCTGTCGTGACAACGCACACAGAAAAGAGAAGAAGAGCTATATACACATATAGTACAGATTCGATTCACTAGTAAGACCAGAGATACCGTGCAATTCGGAGAAAACGTCGGTAATGGAGTTTCACCAGAGATAAACAGCAGCAACATTCGGAGACGCAAGAAAACGTACTCTCTATGTACAGCTCTCTGCAGCAGCACATTTAAAGCCTCTCAGCAGCAACACTCACGAACCATCTTCTCACCAGTCTCTTATAGCCACGCCGAGAAGATAACTAGAGTAAGGTTACCTACCGAGCGCTCGAGGAATCGACTTTCCTAGCGCACTGATTAATCTCCAGCCTTCTCTCATCCAATAACCTATCAACTGTTTTTCACCATTTCCATTACGAGACCCACTATTTGACCCACCTACGACTCCCAACTGCTTCATTTTTTCGTCCGCTCCATTAGCCACCAATTGCACTCAATCATTTTTAAACCTTGCTCCATGTGTTCGAATGAAAAACATCCGTACATTGACGAGGGAACGATCTCACGACTTGAGGTGAGGGATCAGTCGCTATCTCGCAACGGTGAGTGCCAGAGACATAACTGCAATCTTTGAAATTGAATATTTTTCACACGGTTTGACCAACTTTAAAAAAACCCTGTCAGCCGATTTTTCGCCATCGTCCCACGTCCGCTGACAGAGCCTTTTTTTTCATTAGACAAACGACAGGGGAACATTTTTATTTGGAAATCTCGAGGTGAGGTGAAGTGACTGATCCGTCACCTACAATGTTGCCATTTTAAGTGGCTAGGAAAATTTATAATTTTATGAAATTTGGTGAGCTTAACTCTTTAGTATTGAATATGAATAAACAAATTTTTTAAGATTTTTTTTTCTACATAATTTTCGAGTTATTGAAAATTGTGTCATTGTATTTGATGCTAAAGAATATTATCACGAAATTTTATAAAATTCTTATAATTTTGTCGTATGTAGCAAACCTCCTCAATAAAATGAATTATCGGATTGTATGGATCTCGGTTGGACAGTATCGATCCTGGGGAGATGCAACGATCATTAGTTTTCTTCGTGTTAATGATGAAACTTGGTCCATTATAAAAAAAAACAGTTTACGAATAAAATCGAAAATTGTACAAGTTTATATAGTTGGACGCTGAGAAGAGGAATGTAGGATGATGCATTATCGATCGGTGCCAGAGAATAGACCCGAAAAGCTGCAACCCTCACGGTCTAAAATTCTGGCTCGAAAATCGAGTGGTTGCACAAGTTCTTTGGGTGACTTTCCTTTTCTCTTTATTTATATTTATTCCGCTTATCACTGATCATCGTAATTCACCTGATTTTTTGGGTCCCTGATAAAAATGTCCACTCGCAAATTTGATGAAATTCGTAGCGCGCTATTAACATTGGTTCACCGCATATTGGCTCGAGATAAAACTCTCTCGAATTAAATCGGAAAAACCGAAATGAAAATTCGATATTTTGACTCTCGATGGTCGTTCGTTTACTCCTCGAGCGTAATATGTAAATGAACTTAATCCCATAATACCGTGTGCGGCCAATGGAAGGGTAAATACAACTTATAAGTTAAAGGATTTCCCGCCAAATTGAAATTTTCCTCTCATGGGCAAGGAACCACCGGACCGTGAAAAAAAAACAACTCGAGCACAGTGACAAATAACGAAACATGCGAACAAAATTAAAAAAAACAAGACTGAAAAAATTCAAAATTCACACTGAATTAACGGCACAGCTTGTACGTGTATCGAGGGCCGTACGATGAAAGTTCAGCAATGAGGGAAGCTCCAGCGCACAAAAAATATTAACGTGCCGAGCGAGTCCACAAATAAATAGAGTGTAACGAGTCGTCTGAAAAATTTGACAAGTTTGCAAAGAGAACCAAAAACTAAACGGGAACAGAAATTAGTGTAAGTTCTTAAGCGGCATAGCGTATAAATAAAAATAGAGAGTGAAAAGGAAGTACAAACTTGGACACAATATTTAACAAAATTTGCAAAAATTAATGCGGCTGGATAATTTTTAAAAAATCTCAGATTTTCGGAAAATCCAAAAGATCATAAAATTCAAACCGTTCGACCGATAATTCCCAAATTCGATACCAACCCTCCTATTATGATACTCCATCGATAAAAAAAGAATTTGCATTAAATCTGAAAATTTGCGGAAATTAGAGCGTCGACACTCTTTTTTTTGAAAATTTCAAAATGCTCTACAATTCGTATTTTTCTATCAATTCCAACAAAATTCTCAGAGAATGAAGAACTTGTATGGATTCACATCTGTGCAGAACGAGAGCCCTGTAGCACACACACACACACACACATTGATATTAAAATCTGGAAGAAAAAATGTTCACCATCACCTAGCTTCTTCTATGAAGAAGCAAAAAAGCAGTAAAAATGGGATCCACCAACGATTCGATCTCCACAAACAGGATGCATCGATGCCTGAGCAATATAAAGAGCCAATAATATGAAAAATGATACTTAATATTCTGACATTAACGATATTTCGCTGTGTTTCGGATTTTATGTGAGTTTTTGGTGACCTTTCTATATTTTTGGTGCTTTTTCTAGAATTGGGGAAAGAGGCATTTCCCTCCAGCTGGTTATGTTAGGTGAGCTTGCCTCCTACCACCTAAAGATTGTAGCGAGGGTGGTTTAATCCTGCCTGTACCCTCCATCACTCCATATCTCTCCCTCTCTCTGTGCCTCGCTCTCTCTACCGTGCTCGCCTCGCAACCCCTCCATCTCTCTTGCTGGCTATTTCTCTCGCGCTCACTCTTCATAATTAAAGCTCACCTGTGATTGGTCGGCGCTGGGCTGACGTCACTGGGGAAACCAAAGAGATAACGAGAGCTCGAGAGAGAAGCTTGAATGTGCATGTTCATATATTTGTATGTTATAATGTATATGTATATTTGATCCATGAGCGGAAAGAGGACGAAGCAGTTGCGATGGAAGAACCGGTGTTTTGCAAAAATACTCTCTTTCTCTTCGTTGACCAGTTAGAGCCCAGCAGTCGGGCCGGTTGGACCACTGCTGACCATGATTTTTATCATTTTATTTCTCTCCTTTCATTTTTTTATTCTCTCTTCTACGATTTTCACGCTACTCCATTATCCTCTGCTCTTTCAACTCACCACACGCTTCACTTTTTTCATCTCTTTGTCACCTCTTTTTATAAATCCACTCTTTTTCCATTTCCTTTCTACTCGCAAACTCAAAATCTCGAATTTCCTATTTTTTTTTTTTTACGATCTTTATTTAAAAAGTCATTATTTTCAAGATGCAACGTTGTCGTCAGTCGCGAGGCAACAAAAATGTACATGTGTGCTGATGAGACTGTGACCCTTGAGCAAATAAAACAGAAGGAAAGAATTCCATAAAACAGGTAAATGTAAAAGCGAATGCAAAGGTCGTTTTTTTTTTTAAATCGACCGAATTTTGGATTCAGTCTCAAAGCTCGGCAACACTGGCACATGATTTATGTGCTGGAATGGGGAAAAATGGTCTTGAATATTTTAGGTACCCCAGCCCTGGCCTTTCATGTACTTGATAATCATAAGCTCTACTTTGAAATATGGATCCAAGTTCATTTCGTTTTGCCGAGTGAAATGAATGAACAGCTCGAACTAATGTAAAGCACTCTCAGTCGATACCGTAGCTTTTGCAATCAACTTAGACCTCACGGTCTAGAAGTTGAAGGCGCGCACAGCAGCCACGATTCTGGCGACACGGAATTTCCACGCAAAAAATGATTTTAATTTTTTTTTCAATTAAAAAAACATATGCAATTGGGAGAAATTTTGATGTTGCACGAAAATGTATTCGGGCTTGAAGTTTGAGGCTGGGAACGTCGGAATGCAGAGAAAAATATTGATTTTTATTGATAATTAACATTTTTTTTTTAATTATCCAAATTTTTCGAGCCGATTTTTTTCTCTGGGACCGAAAACCGATCGCTTCACGAAGGCAAAGAAAATAATGAATTTCGTTGCATTCCAACGATGCAAACTTCAACGACATATCTTGGCTATGAATTCCGTTTCGAAAACAAACCGACCAGGCAATTATCATAGTTGGGGGAGGTCGAACGCACCGAAATAAAACATGTCGCATCAAGCCCATGGAACGGGCAAGATCAAACGATACTGAAGTTTGCATGGTTAAAAAAAAAACGCGAAATTTATTTTTCAATCATCATTTTGATGATTAATCCAATTTTTGAATTTTTTTCAAGAAAATTTGACTTTCAAATGGCACAAAATCTGATCTGCACTATTTTCCGAAAATTTGGCCGAAAAAAAAAGAAATGATTTTTCGTCGTTGCATTTCAACGATGCGAACTTGAACATCGTCAAGTTCAAGACGCTTCGACTTTTGAGCGGACGGTGAATAGGACGTAAGTGTAGTGAGTAGAGAGCTTGGAGATACAGGCGAGTGAAGTAGTTGTTTACCGGTAGTGGTCAGCCATGCGGTTGCCATTGGTATACATAACGAATGTGTGCGCAATTGCACTCGACTTTCCGACTCCAGCATCGCACGCACATCCCTCTGTAGACTGTTTCCACCCACACCATATTTCCCGCACAGCCTCAAATATTATGATGCGAATTCGAACATTATTAGAGCTCTATGCAACCGCAGGAATAATTATTCCGCCGACCACCAGCTCGATTGTATTTCCATCCAATTCGGGAAACGTCATCGGCTTTATGTTTCCTCCTTCCATATCCGTCATTTACTTCCCCGAATCATTTTTACTTTTAAACCTTTGTATTCATGTTTATCAACGTATGCTCCTCGTAATTGCGTTATATTTTCTCCAGCTATTTGTCATGTGGCTCGGTTACACGAGATTATTTCATATTTTTTACCATCACCTGCACAAACCATAAATCTGCATCGAAGCTCAATGCCAATCGATCGACAGATCGAGAAAACAGCTTATTTTATAATAAATAAATATATTTAGTTGGTACTTTTTCTCAAACATTCATTAACTGTTACAAACATTTGTTAATGGTCAAAAAATATCTTTTTGTCACGATCAAATTTCATAGGCATAGCATTTCCTTGAAGATAATGATTTCTTTTATCGCTTTTATTTCCCTCAACTCGATAGATGTTTATGGTCATCGAATTCGTTTGCTATCAACAAAGCTTACGTTTTATCGAATGATTCATTCATTAACTATTAACAAATGTTTATTGCAGACAATATCGAGAGGCTCAAATAAATGATTCATTAACTGTTCAAAAACATTTATTTCGCCGTATCCAACTTAACATTTGTTAGCAGTCAACAAATCCTGGTACATATAAAAAAATCGTTTTCATATTGAACGAGAACGATTTCAGTTCGAGCGCAAATTGACACGAAAATGACCCCCACGAGTCCGAGAATTGGTGGGAAAATGGAAAAAAAAAGTGCATTAGCTTCTTGACTGACGGGAAGAAAAAGTTTTACACGAAAAAAGCGTTTCGGTATTTTTTAGCAGAATGGCTAAATTTTCAGAAACTTTTGCCCTTTCCCAACTTTTTTTCTACATCCCCGAGTCTCGAGAGCCTCCGATAAATATCGCAGCGCCGAGGCGAGAAAATAACCCGAAATATCGTCCGTTGATGATAAAATTGTGGCCCAAAAAATCAGCGCCAACAAAAAAAATGTTCGGTGGAACAGAAAATCCAAAATGAAGTGTGTGAATATCGGTTGAGCTTCGATGCGGAAGTTTTTGATGACCAGCACTTCATCGGTACGCCCAGCATCCGGGAACCTTCCCCACTACAGTTCATGCACTTCATCCGACTCTATTCGTGGACTCTAGGAAACTTTAATTGCCATGCAACTATGATTCTGTTCTCGATGCAGTTCGAGGAGGACTTGACACAAATTTGGACCTGAATTAGAACACCCACCATGCATCCTGCCGTTGATACTCGAACGTCGGAGAGATGCGCAGGAAAAAAGACACCGAAGTTCAAAACGTTGAGGTCCAACGAAAAAAAAAGAAGTTTTTCTATTAATTATTCGTTGAATTTAAAAAACCATAACAATTTTCGTACCGATTTTGTCTTTGGAGGTTAAAAAAATATCGTTTTATTCTGAACATGGTCGGGAAAATCCGATCGAGGCTCCGAAAACATGGATCTACGTATAGGGGACTAAGAGTTTTGAGTTCAGGTTTATAAGTTTTGATTTGAAGGCGGATGATCATCGAGCGATCGAGCTTTCAAGTGATCACGGATGCACAAGATGGAAGTAGGGCGATCCCCGAAGAGAAAGAGAGAAGAGTCGTCTGTACCGTTATCCTCTCCGTTAAACAGCGCGAGTGCTGGTGCGTGAGCCACAAGCAGAGAATGGCTCGGAAGGTTCGACACGTCGGTGTCTTCGTTTACAAGACCCCATCAATGTCGTTTGTGCAATAAATCATGCATAGTATGAAATGAATTCACTGTAATGTTTAGTGCTCGACTCTGTCTATTAGAAATAATATTATCCGATCTTTTCAACGGTTCAGCAAAAGTGCGATATCCAACTAATGCGTCTCGGATAATAATTGCGATTATTTGTCAGCTACAAAGAAAAAAAATGCAGCTCCAAAAATTCGAATCCCAATTCAGACGCCTTTCGCTTCAAATTTGAAGCCCATTTTATTATTTTTCTTATTTATTTTTTTTTTTTACAGCTCGAAAGAGAATTTTTGTCAATTTTCCTATCGATTATTTACGTCGATCCATCGGATTTTTCTTACCATGTTAAAGTTTGCGTGGGAATCCAACGAAATTCTCAAGAAAATCTCAAGATTGTTGAGCAATATTCAGCGAGGACAATAAAACGATATTTTTTTAGGCTTCAAAGACAAAATCGGTTGGAAAATTCTCATGGTTTATTATCCCGTAGACAGCGGAATGGTGCAAATTGCGACCCACGAAAATTTCAAGAATAACAGGTTTTCAAAATTCCTTTAGTTAATTTGGCCATTTTCGACGATGAAATTATATTTTTCAGGTTCCAAAATCATTGCAATCGATTACTCGGAATATTTTACCCCTAAAAAGTATGGTTCCAAGATTAATTTCATGCATTCGTCGAAGAAATACAAAGTTTTTAAAAGTCCAAGTGCAAATTTGTTCCAGTGTGGTGGGCGCGTGATCTCAAAGGGAGTGTGGTGTCCATGGATTAAACTAAACAAATAATTGACAGAAAAATATTTTTTCTGTTGTATCACGACGTCGCGAACTTCAGTGTCTTTTTTTCTTCATGTTTCGAGTTGCGATTGACTCTGAAAAATTCTCCATGCACTTGTTTCGTTCACTGCCATGTACTGGGCTGTGAATCGAAGAAAAATACTCCGCTAGTCCGGATTACAAGCTTCTGTCCGTTGAATAATTGTTGGAATGCGTTCACCAGGTGAAAAATTATAAGCTGTCATGCACAGAGAGATAAACAATTTTTTCCTGCGCCTAGTCATAGATTTAGAGACACGGGTGTGTAATTGTTGTGCCACGAGAGTATGCTGTGTGCTTCTCTTCGCTGGGAGCGTGGAAGCAAGCAACGCGCGAGAATAGAGGTGAGAGCGCTGTGAGAGAGCAAGGAAAAGGAAAAAAAATGAAGAGAGTCGTACTCGTGGTACAGGTACAGGCATGGCTTCCTGGTGGCAGCCGATCTGCAACGCCCACACCGGCCACCTTCACTTTGCAAAACCGATACTATGCGTTCGAGTTGCACGCTCTAAAATCGTTGCTAGTCAAAACGGAATTCAACTTGATTTCTTGGAATAAAAGAAGAAAAAAAACGTCAATTTCACGAAAACATTTCGTACGGCGATGTCAAAATACAAATTCGACAAAAACTTTGGCACGCAGTCTCCGATTATTCCTCTCGACGGACCTCTGCGGCATTTCGCTTAAATCTTTCGAAACCGGGACTTGCTCCGAAAATCCAGAAATTTGTCAGCTCGAAAGATTCTCGTGCGTACTACGCCGCGCAGTGGCGCTTGCCTCTTAAAATTCTTGACCGACCAGCTTTTCCTCGATCGCGATAATTCACCCACATTTTCAAAACAATGCGATGTTGCATCGTTCGTAATTGCATCTTCGGAATTTGACCCAACGGAATTTCTGACTCTCTGCTTACGACGTCTGATCATATCCAGCTTACACCACTTGCATCTTCTCCACGTACGGAGCTCGACATTGTCATCGATTTTTTAACATAAATTTGGCAATCAGAACCCTCAAAAAATGGCGTTGGAGTTTGCATCGTTGGAATGCAACGAAATTTCATTTTTTCTTGAGCAAACCTCGAGATTCTTATTGAATATTCAGTCGGGAGAATAAAATAATTCTTTTTGAGGTTCCAAAGAGAAAATCGGTACGAAAATTGTCATGGTTGTTGAAATTGAACAAAAAATTAATAGAAAAACTGATTTTTCGTTGGACCTAAACGTTACCAACTTTAGTCTCGTGTCACAAATATCTATGAGGTCATGGAAAATCTCACAGGATATGGACCAATCAAAAGTTCCCTAAAGTTTGGTCTCACGCCATAGAGTCACGACGTTACGAAATTTCAAATGAAAAATCACGAGATCGTTGTCAGGGAGCAAGAAAAACGATTTTTTCGAATTATCGGTTTTAGAACAATCTGTTGAATTCTTCGTCGAGACTCTGTTGACCTTCAATTTGTGCACCTGAACGAATTTGTAGACGAATGTGGCAGGAAGAATAAAAAGACAGGACTAGGAGTTGAAGAAAGGATGAACGGATTATCCGGCAAAGGACACGACGCGTTTTCTCCATGCCCGAAATTCCCGAAGCGAGGTTAATCCGGTGAAAAATATAGAAGGGATATATGGGCACAGCGGTGGAGCAAAAGACGAGGCATTTTGTTGAAGAATGCACTTGGTGAAACGGAGCTGCACATGCAGTTAGAGTTTGGAGTCAGACAGGAGAAACCAGGAATGGAAAACAAAGGCATTCGCACAGTGGCCAATTATCATAGTTGGCATCAGGCAATAACTGCGTCAACGAAATAAACGCGAAAGAAAATGGAAGACAAAAGCAACATAAAGATAGCAGAGGTTTGCATGGAGATGGCTGGAGGGAGCTGCACAAATTTGCAACAGAAAAGGTCCTCGTATGAGATGCGAACGACATCATTCGTTCATTCGTGGTTATCGATGCGCGAATCATTTTCCTGTGTTAATCACAGTCTTTCCCTTCGTCAACGTATTCTTAAAAAACTAGAGAAAATAAAAAATCACAGTAACGACTGTTTATGCCCATGAAAGCGAAGCTTTGAATGGAATTAAAAAAAAGGCTCGTAGTGACTTCGAAGAATGGATTAATGGAACAGGCTCTGTTGTACCTTTGACCGAGACAGGCTCTATTCATTTATGTAAACGAAAAAGAAAATACTCATCACGATGAAAACTCCGGATGCAGACATTAAATTTCACACTCATTGACATTTCAGCAGTAACTCAATTGACGTGTTGCCTCTATTCATGAATGCGAAAACTGTCGTTTACCTGGTAGAGGTATCATTAGTCGTCGTACAATTAGCCACTTAACGGGCTGCGTAACGAACGATCATCCAACTTTTTCATGCGGAAAATCTTGTCATAATGCTCGCTCCCGAGTTGTCGCTCCATGTTTTTATTTTTTGGGGAATAAAGAGGCGAGACGTTCGTACGAGAATAGCAAAAATCGATTTTTCGAGTTTTGCTATTCGAAATTTTCGAATAGCAAAAATTTTCGCTAGATCGAAATTTTCTATATTCAATGGTCGTTTTTATCGAAAACGTTCTTATTCCCGATATAAAATACGATTTTAATGAATGATTATTGGTAATCGAACGTCGGACAATTCGACGATTAAGTCTACGACGAGAACGTCATTTATTTATCTATTCCCGTAACCTGGGGTGATAAATGACCCCAATTTTGAAAGATCTCTGATAAAATGCAACGAAAAGCGTTCGCCTTGAGCTCGTTTTTTTCGTTTTTAGTGTAGGATCGCGTGAGCCTGGGGTCACTTTGCTCGAAGTAAAAAAATCGGTTTAAAATAAAAAGTTGGCTGGGGTACTTTTCGACCCCAGGTTCCCGTTCCAGAGTTAATCTTCCGGAATGGCCGAACGTGTTATTCTCACAGGAGGAAGTGTCATTCAAGTTTGGGAGAATAGTCATCATTGGCATTACAGTGATTCTGTAACGGAGACCATGCGCGAGATGTTTGTTTTTTTTTTTGTTTCTCCAAAAGTTTCAATGTAGATCGAGCAATAATTTATCGACTATGGGATTCGATTAGTTTGGCGCTAAAATTGGAGCAGTTTTCTTGATTAATGATCATTTTCAATATCGTAGAACGGCTTGCTTCATGTTGCCGACAAGTAATATACATATATATATGTCAAGTAATTTCGTTCTCTCTTACTCCTTTTACTTCTTCTTCGTAGGAGGAGATACATGCGCGAGCGCTCCATTTTCCTTGGCGCGACGGTGCTGCTGCTGCGAATATACGAAAACTCACTGCTTACAGAAACGAAAATGAGGGAGGTCGAGGAGGAAGGTTATCGTCTGTGTGCGCGCGCGCGCGCGCGTGTGCGAGTGTGTGTGTGCGTGCGCGTGCGCGTGCGTGTGTGTGTGTGTGTGCGCGTGTGCGCGCGTGTGTGTGTGTGTGAGAGAATGAGAGAGACGAGAGTGCACGGAGGTGTATGTGAGGATAAAGGAGCGAAGCGCGACTTATACAGAAACATGCCGGGCCGACGTAGCTCCAAAGCTCTATACACCCATTCTCGTTTCGTGGCTCTTTCTCCCCCATCTCCCAGTTCTATCCAAGCGCTCTCTCCCCTATCTCACTTAGCTCTGTGTCTCCCTTTCTCTCTACCCTTCTCGCAAGCCTCATTTATCTCGGTCCCACTCGGCCACCAGCATCTCCTACGTCCTCTCGCTTTTCCCCATCGCTATATAAGGGGTGAATTTCTATCCCTATGCGCTTCGCGCGCTCTCTTCTCCACTCTCCTTCTCTCACCCTTATATACTGTACGCCTCGCTTCGATATTACGCGCCGCGTGGAAATTTCACGATATTTCTCCAGAGATTCCGGCGCCCTTGTTCAAAATATAAACCAAGAAATATACACTAATAATATGAGGAAAAAATTAACAAAATTAGCGAAAGGAATATTTGAAATTTCGAGTTAATTGCCACATTTTCCAATCTCATCTTCTCTGCACTACAATTTTGTTCAGTGATCGATACGCCTGCGTCTTAGGGAATAACAACGCGGTTAATTTTTATCCATGATTTGGATTTTGTTTGAGAAAATCGAGACGATAAGAAAATCGTCTTTTTTTTTTCTTTATCTCTGAAACAATTTATTTCTTTCTCATCTCGCTCGCTATATTTTTCCTTCGGTCTCCGTTCTCGTGCCCACTAACTTTTGGATTTTAGCGCGACGCCTTTGAAGCTTCTTCGCATGGCGCGACGTCGTTGAGAAAGCGCCCTCCCGGCGCCGGACGAGAATAAACCCAACAAAAAAATTCGCCTTCATACTCTCGGGGGCTTAACGCTGCCAGAGCCAAAGCGTGCAGACTCTCCCTCTTTTAGATCTTGCTGACAGAAAACTTGCACTGCCCCATCTCCCTAACATCACGCCGAATCTCCTTCTTCGCCTCGACCCTCGTAGAAGAACCTTTACCGACCCTTCGTCTTGTCCCCACGACCGATTTCTCTTGCCACGTATGTCCGTGTGTGCGGCAAATCTCCTTTCACACTCCTAACACCGCTCTGACACCAACTTTCTCCTCGACATTAAAAATTGACGAATCAACTGTTTTACCGACGGGAACCTCGTACCAAAGTCTTCTCATAAATTATTCGGAAGATCGAAATACAATTGTTTTTTTTCTTCCACGTTAATCAACCTCGCGGAATTCGCAATTGGCCTAATTAATTCTACTCGATTTCGTTTCCTTCCCGACGTTCGATTACGAACTAGAAATCACGTTTCGAGCTCCTTTTATAATTTCATCAGCCAAAATCATTGTCACAGGACCGAAAAAAACGAATTTGCAATTAAGGAGAGTGACTACACACAACAATGTTGCCATGGTGGATGCATAGGAAAATTTGAAATGATTAGAATTTAATGAAATTCGATGAGCATACTTTTACGTATTAAATATGAATATACAAATTTTTCAAGATTTTTTTTTCTCCATAGTTTTCGATTCATTGAATCCCGAAGATTATATGCATAAGCATAGCATTCAGATATATATAGGTATATCTTTTGCATAGTGCAAAACTCAAATTATTCGGCAACTTCGTAGACGAAAAATAGAAAAAAAATTGTGCCATCCTATTTGATGCCAAAGAATATTATGACGAAATTTTATGAAATTCTTATCATATTGTCGTACGTAGCCAACCTCTTTATATGTCAAACGATTACGAAGTTGAATCCCTTGAATTATAATCAGAAGATCCCTTGAAAATAATCGGAGAAAACGTACTCGATCGATATCAAACGGGACGATATCGAATAGCGAAAATAGCGGAATGGAAAACAGTAGAAAACACGAGGATCGATCTAGAGGTGAATGTGACGTTGGGAAATTTTTGGAACGTCGAAGAATGGGATGGTTCGAGTGCAGAAAGCGTAGAGACGAAATCTGTGTGGCAGAATAGGCTGACAGAAAATGAAGGTCAAACTAGACACAAACAAACGCTTAAGCACACGAATGTATTCACGTGTTGGCGCGTGTACCGGTCCGAGTGGCCTCTGAGAGGCAACAGGAAGTAGGGAAATATACAGTTACCTCGAAAAAGTGAAGGACGGGTGTGTGGTTCTCAGATGGAACCTTCGCCAGCTCGCACGAGAGCAAGATCTACGAGCCACCATGTGTATAGTCTCGCTCGATGCAATCGTTTCCCTATACTCGCTATTCAACCATTGCAGGCATCCTTCATTGGCTGCTGCTGCTGACTGCTGGTAGCTTGAGCATTCAACAAGTTACCGATACGGGACCAATGTCCTGAAATGTGGCGCGCATAGGCGCCAAAGAGTATCGAAGCTTCTCGAATCACTCAACTCCCTGATAATGGCCGATCGACTTGTAACTACTAAATCTACACGTTTCCTCCTTCTCCCGTGTAATCTCTTCTTCCTGAAACTCCGGCGAGGCAAATACTTGCCAAACACCAACTTCAAACCCCGATACAAGTTTCCCATTTCCTTCCGACTCGAACCTTTAATTTTATTACACATATTCATCTCTCTGTTACCTCGAATAATTGCTTTATCGATAGTCTCGAATTTGGCCAAGTTTGATTCTCCATTTTCGGGGCAGTTTCGATCGAGAGGTCGAACAAGATTCACGAATCCTTGGGGATGTGGAATGCAACGAATTTCCATTTTTTATTGACCAAATCTCACGATTCTTATTCAATATTTTCAATCAAAACGGAATAACTATCTTTTTTCAGATTCAAAGAAAAAATCGATGCGAAAATCGTCATGATTTTTTAAATGAAAGAAAAAATTCATGAAAAAACATATTTTCCGTTGCGAAATTCAGTTCCATGGTGAAAAATCATTTTTGCTTCATGGACAATGCCGAGTTGGTCGTCGTAATTGCGAGAGGCTGTTGTTATTCTTGGATCTTAGTGTTCTGAATTACTTCGGAGGAGAATGAAGAAGACGATCGTTTTTTTTCTTTATTTGAATCTGCGACTGGAAGGAAATTGATGATGCACGTTCGTCGACCGAATTCTACCTTTTACGATAATTGCAAGCAAAAAGGACAGCGCAGTCATCATTTCTAAGACACTGAACTTCGCAACGTTGGGATCTAACGAATAAAAAATATTTTTTTGTTAAATATTTGTTGAATTTAAAAAACGATGACGATTTTTGTACCAATTTTCTCTTCGGAGCCTAAAAAAATATCGTTTTATTGTCCTCGCTAAATATTGCATAAGAATTTTTAGATTTGTCCGAGGAAAAATGGAATTTCGTTGGATTCCAACGACGCGAAGTGCAACGTGCGGGTTATTTCCGAATATTTCATTTTCCACGGAGATGCTGCGAGGATTCACGAACCTAGAAATTCGGATACCCGAACGATGCGGCGACAAAATCGGTTTCTCGCGAATATTCAATCGTTGATGAGCTTCCATCCGTTTTCTGACACGTCGCTAGTGAATGTTTGATAATATCCCGGAAGTAAGTATAAAATATTGAAACATTGATGCCAAGATCTTGCCGCTCCGTTTGGAAAGCCATGGCAGTCGCGCGCGATGTCCGTAACCTTTTTCGATACAAAATTATTCTCGCCCGAGCGTCAACTTTTTAAAATAAGCGATCGCGCTTTCGATAATTCCCTAAAATCTTGCAAACTGCCTAGCCAACGGGAATCGAATCCGCGGATCGGAGGATATCGATTCCCGAATTTTTCTCGGCCTCACAAATAATCGAATCCTGTTTCTACCAAGGACTCTGCAGTCCGGACCATCGAATCGGATATTCAGACGCTTGACCCATATTTAATATTTTTATTTATCTATGGCGCCACGTGAATATTGTTTTCTTGTCATATGCCAGTTCGCGAACTTTCCCGAGAAGAATTTCAAAGTTACGATCAATAATTCAAAGTTGCTTCACGCACTGGAGGCATTGCCGAACGAATGTTTAGGCCCGACAGCGAAACATATGAAAGTGCAGCTGATGGTGAACGAGGGAACGATTGGACGATCGATAGGAATAATTTCGAAAAAGCCATGGGCCCCGAACATGATCGACTGTCGAAAAACATTTTCCAGTACATTAGGAGGAAAGTATTAAAAGTTCTATACACCCAGAGGTACAAACTTACGAGGCTCGAAAATTCAAAATGATTGACACGTGGAAACGATTCTATGCAAACTTCTCCGCTCGGGCACAATGGCAAGAGCCAGAGTTTGCTATTAATTAACGATGCACGTGTATCTATGCACCTGGTTAATGATGTTAGTACGATCTCCAATAAGAATTTCATACCAGTTGGTAAAATTGCATGGAGAAAATGTCTGGCAACAGAAAACTCAGTAATTTTCGAATTGGCGCCAGAGAATGTGACTGCCTCGATGCTCAGGCATAGTCGGAGGCGTAATGAACGGTCTCTGCACTGCATCGACTTCGTCTACGACTGTAGAGTCTGCCTGAGATAACTGGAGACGAGATCTCCAAATAAAAATGGATTTTTTGAGATGCGAGAATAAAAACTGCTCGTTGCAATAACTACATAAAGTTTTTACTAGACGAGTGACTAATTCATAGCGAACGATATTGACGGATCGATGTAAATGACGAAAATGATTGACAGGAGTGTATGGGGGTCTAGAAACAAAAAGAAAGTGCGGGGAGAGTGAAAAAAGAGGAAAAAGTTTGATTATAACGAAAAGGCAGCGACAGCTCTTTGGTCGTATCCTTTCGAACGTCCCTGAAGCAAGTAGTGAGGGAAGAGGAGGAGAAAGAGGAGGATGTAAGGCTATTGCATCGAGTTCTCGAAGACAGTCTCGTTTTTTCGAAAGACTGTTAGCTTCAGAGAAGAAGAGAAGGGAAGAAGAAGAAGAAGAGTAAGGCGAAGGGGAAGAAGAAGATAAAGAAGATGAAGAAAAAGGTGAAAAAGGATAAGAGGAGAATAAAGAAGAGATAGATGGAAGTAGAAGCGAGAGATGTGGGATATAGGACTGGGTTTGGTGGGGTTCTCTCCTCGTCGTTGGCGTCTCGATGCCAGTGAGAAAGAGAGAACCGTCATAATTCCTTGAATTGAACGGCGGGTTATTCTCTACCAAGGTTAGCCGTGAGGGGCCGTATAGGGGGTGTATGAGGGGAATGACGAGAGGGACGGCTGGCAAAGTAGTTGGTGGGTAGGGGCGGGGATGCGGGGGGGAATCGATAGGATGACAAGGACAGGGTTCGTGTGTGTGCGTGTAGAATAGTGCTGGTGGTGCATGGCGTCGGCATGAGTCGTCGCATCATCGCACCCGGCACAGCTTCTCCTTCTTGTTCGCTCTCATTCGCAGTATTTCTGGCTCTCTCTTGCTCTCTAGCTCGGTACGCTTCGCCCACACCGCTCCGTCTCTCTCAGTAACTCTGCGAACTGACGCGCGCGCGCGCGCCCGCGTTCGTGAGCTGTGTATATAGCAGTAGAAAGTCGGTGTAGCCGCTATGCGGCGTTGCTAGCTGATGATGTCGGGTCACATTGGTAGTGCTGGTGGTAGTACTTATAGAAGTAAAGCAGAAGCGGTAATATGGTGGGAGGTAGAGGAAGAGTACCGTGGCGTCCCGCCTGGCAGCACCGATATCTATGGTCGTCGAAGGTTGTGGCGAACAGAGAGAGAGAGAGAGAGAGAGAGAGAGAGAGAGAGAGAGAGAGAGAGAGAGAGAGAGGGAGAGAGAGAGAGCGAGGAAGCGAGATGAGTGAAAGTTGCGGCGGTTGGTGGTGGCGAGTGGTGGAGATTGCGGCGGGGAGGTACGGAGTCGTAGTATGCTTGAGGATACTCAATACTGCAGTATCATGTATATAGCTCGGGTTGTGGCGGAGATGGTGGAAAGTGGTGGAGTGCGATGAAGACGGTGATGGTGGGAGGTGTAGCGGGAGGAAAGGGGAATATCTGGCTTGGCAAGCGTTAGGGGACGTGGGGAAACGAACGGTGCTTGCGGGGATTCGTGGATGAAGGATGCGGAGGGTACGGGCCGAGGGGTAGGGAGGCAAGAGACGGAGCCAGAGAGCACTAGGAAACGCGCACGAGGGGTCAGAGAGTGGGGAACGCGTTGATGGCGGCAGGAGGACCGGTACGAGGGGGGAACCGAGGGGAATTGCTTGCTGGATAGTTGGCTGCTGGCGAGCGAACGGACGGATGAACAAGAGAGAAAGAGAGAGCGAGAGAGAGAGAGAGAGGGAATGAGAGTTAGAGAGCGAGGGAGATGAAAGAGAGGCGAGACGCGGGGAGCAGAGAGGGAACGCCAGAGAGAACCGACTTTATGCAGCTGCGAGACGATAACAACGATGGGCTACAGGACTGCTGCTATAGCTGGGGAAATGCCAAATGGGCTACAGGACCGTGCCGGCCTAGCTGTACGTTCGCTCCGCTCGTAGTGGCATGGCGGACGAGACGGGCGGCAAGCAGGCAGGCAGGCAGGCAGGCAGGCAGGCAGGTCTGCCTCTGCGCTGCTGCCATCACTGCTGCTCTTCCCTGCCAGCCAGCCTGCCAGCCAGCCTTCCTGCCTGCCTGCCCGCCTGCCTGCCCCTATACTTCTCTCTGTACTCTCTACAGCCGGCCAGCCATCCAATCCTCTACCGGCCGCCTCGGCTGTTGTCTCTTACCGGCGTACACACCAAACACTATGCTTCTTTCGTACCTAACCTACGTTTGTTGCAGCATTGCGTCTCTTCATTCAGCTGATGCTGTGCGCTTCCCTTTCGCTAAATTCTTCCAACCATCATGATCCTTGTCGTCGCGGCATTGCCGCTGCGATACTGCTCTTACTACATTCGAACCAGTACACTAAGACGATCCTTCCCCGCGTGACCCTCCGCTTTTTCTTAACGACCATCATTCTTTCTTTATTCTTTCCCCACCAACACCACCACCACCACCACCACCGCCTCTTCTCGCCTTTTCTTCCTTTCCCGCTCTTTTTTATATTTCTCTTTCTTACCCATTAGCACTTTTCTACTTCATTCGCATACCGACGCCCCAGCTTCCAAGCTTTTTCGAATATTTTACCAATTCCTTTTCGCTGTACCCGAAAAAATGATTCATAAAGCTCGAATTTTCGCCTTCCAGACACATAACCAGCTACGCTCGCTTTACTCAACCTTGTGCACCAACGTCGTCCCTAAATCTCCCACTCGCCTCCCTTCCTCACTCCCTCCCGCCCTTCCTCACTCGCCCCTGCATCAATCCCCAAGATTTCAGTGTCGACGTTATTTAGTCATCAGCCAGAAGTGGTAAAGACTACAGAGACCCACCAGGCGCCGTTAGCCCCGAACGGGATATGCGCTACCAACTTTCAAACGCTCTCACGTTTTTCCTTCTCGCCGAAAAATTATTCTCCACCTTTCGACTAAACATTTTTCCGGCGAATAAAATATTGCTTAATTTTACGCCCTCCGAGACACTTTTTCGTCCACTGCGTCGGTGCCCACCTTAACAAATTCGTAATAGCAAATATTTATCTCAGGTTCTTCCTTCTAATTACGGTCCACGATTTTCGGAGACCACGAGAACTTTTTTGTGAATTACCTCAGAGCATTTCATCGTCATGACAATGAGCCAAGTTGACTTTTTTACTGTTTTAGCAAATTTCCATATTTTTTTCGATTTTTTCATAAAAACTGACCGAACGATTGCTAAGCATAGGCAAAAATACGCTCTGGGTCTAATTAACCCAGTGTGGCTCAACAAGCCGAGTCGACTTATTCGAATTTCGTGATTTTTTTCCAAGATTTTTCCCCAATAACTGATCGAACGATTGATAAACACGGACCAAAATACGTTCCGGGTCAAATTGACCCCGTGTGGCTATAAAGTAGAGGTCTATTACTTTGTTTCTACCATGGACGAACCTACGTTTGAATTTTTGCGCCTCGGTAGGAAATGCCTGAAAATATTTTAATTAGCCCACGGACTCCGCAAATGTCGACGATTTTTTCGTCCAAATTTGTGAAGTAAAAATTAAAAAAATTGGCAATATTTTAGATCGAAAAAATAACGAGGACATGGATTTTTGGGATTGGGAATTTTTGTATGATTTTATACGGGAATTCGACTGGAAGAGAAAATTTTTCTGGCTGTGCGCGTTGTCGGTATGATAGGCGCAGAGCGATGCGCCGAGCTGCTTAATTTCTCTCAACTGGTTGCTCGCTATAGAGCTATTCTACTTCTATTTCTCTCATGGCCTGTTTTCTGGCTTAACTGTATACGCTTTTATTTGAATTTGCCGCTGATTGTCGTGGGTGGAGAACCTTGGAATATTCTCTTCTTCGTTCTGTCAAGCGACGCTCGCGCCACCACGTTATTTCGACACTTGTGAGTGATGCGTTCACGCGATGACGTCAGAACGAGGAGGAAAAAGATCCTGTTGCCCTCTCGTCTCCCCAACTTTGCGGCCGCCCCCACCACCGCTCTCTTCACTCTTACGCACTTTATTCTGTATCGTCATAAATGGAAAAGCGTTCGCTAAGCATGAAACACGCACGTGTCGACCAATCGCTGGCCCAACTAAAATAACGCACGAAACCGCTCAAAATTCAACAACAAACCGGTAAATCCTCCCCTTTTTCATTACGTCCCAGCAACAAGTGTACTAATCGAATTTAACGTTTTTTTCTTCTCTCATTACGATGTTGACTCTCCGGAATTTAAAGAGAATCACTCGGCCAAATATATTCCAAGCATTTACGCGACAAATATTTTTCCCAAATCCTGTCCGTTTCTCGGGCTACGTGCGTTATCGATGCGCAAGCAGATTATTTTTTTTCCATCAGCTACACCATAAATCCTCGAATAAAGGGTGAAAAAATATTCTCAAAAGATTTTTTGCTTTATCGAATCGCTCATCTGCCGGCCCACTCAAAAATTCAACAATTTTTTTCCCAATATTTCGTAAATATCGAACGTGCAAAGTTCGAGAGCCAAAATTTAATTTATCCATTCGATAATTAATAAATTCGTACTAATTTGAAAAATCCAGAAATTACCTCGAGCCAGAATCAAAATTGCTCCTCGTGCTATCAATATTTTTTATTTTTCCAGCATTTTCAAAAAGGATTCAAAAAATCCATCAAAAAGTTTCATAAGTTCGAAAAAAATTTCACGATGCATCGGAGAGTGTGACACAAAGAAAAAAATGATTGATTGATTTTTTGAAGAACCAATAAAAGCATCGAATTAATTCTCAAAAAGCATTCAATCGGCAGAAACTCGACGAAAAAGAGCACAAACAGAAAAAGCGATATTTCAAATATTTTTGTGGCGAATTCAAAAGTTTCATACCCTTTTCTCAGCGAACAGCATTCTGACGAATTTCGGCAGGTGATTACTATAGGGCTGGCTTGATGATCGGAGCGCGCGGCAATTCGTCCATCGACTCATCGTTGTATGATCCAGGAAGTTAATCCACTGTCAAGAAAAAAAAATTGCAAGAAAACTTTCGAATTTGGGGGGATAACAAAAATGCATTCACTCAGTACGAATTAGCGACTAATAAATCGTGGCAAATCGTTGGGAATTAGGAAATACAATTGGAATTCAAAATATCTGAATTTCACGTGGGAATCAATTGAAAAATAAACGACGCCCGAGCGTGAATCGCATGGAAAAATAATATTCGAGGGTCAATTAGTGAAATGAACAACTCGACGAATTTGTATGAAGTTAATGAATGAACGTTACAGAGAAGCGGAGAAAATAATCGATCGTGAACGATTCCACGTGCGAATTAACGAGTCGTTGACCTATTGACCTTCACGATATAATTTTTCAATTTTTTTTTCATTTTTTGGAACAAATTAAATAAAACAGAGATTTTCACGTCAAAAAATGAGTGAAAAAAATGACAGAAATGACATAAAAAAATGTTATTCTATTATTTTAGTGTCGTCGGATTCTCCAAGTGGCAATTTGCAAATATAACTAGCAGGAATAATGCCTGCTTTGCATGTACGTAGTTGCTCCGAAAGGTTGAACGTGCTAACGTTAATTTTCATCTAATCGAGTCCCCCCGATTGCTCGGTCATATTTTCTTGCGATTGATCGGAAAAAAAAACTGAAAATTTTAGGAAAAAGGAAATTTTAGAAAAATTTGCAGGACCGACGTTTTTTCCTTTTTTTTTTGGTTGTGTATCGGAAAATGTGCGCGTATGGGAATCTGTGTCAATGGAAAAGGTCGACCTGTCAAAATAATATTCAGTATTTACTTAACCGACAGCGATAGGTTCGCGAGCGCAGTTACCGTTCCGGCGATCAAGTAACCCATTCATTGCTCAATATGCGATCACTTATTCCGGGTTTTCAAGGACTTTCATGCCGGAGCTAAAAATGTACAGGAAAACGAGGAGCATTTCCTCTTTTTCCGAACGATTGACATTTTTATCGCTCCATTTGTTTCTAAAATTTTTACGTTCGTCGTTTTTGGGTGTCACACTAGGATCGAGCCCCAGAATCATGAGAATTCACATGAGAATTCATCCCGGACCCAAAATATCGAAAAAATCATATTTTGCAGCAAAAAAAAAAACCTTTCGAAAAGGGAGGGAAAAAAATCGCTGGAAAATAAAGTTTTGGCATTACTCGAGTATGATTTTCGAAATGTTTGAGAAAATAATATTGACCAAACATTTTCTTCACATTTATAATTATTTCTGCTTCGTGAGACGCCCAATGAATTGGCGCAGACGGGGAATAAAAATTTTTTTCCCATTTTTGAAACTGGAGCAAAACTGCATATAAGAGACAAGAATTTGTTTCAACTGGCTGATTCGTTAGCGATGAAAATTGATTGAAAATCGGGCAGTGATCGGTACGACGAATTGTTAAAAATATACAAAGAGCATGATTACTCAAGGATTCCTCGAGTCTGATGATTCTCGAGAACACGAGGATCCTGGGTTGAGTTAATTTGAAAGCTTGACAGAGGCTGGTATACACAGATTACGAAGTTATCAGCAGCTGCGATGGAGAATCGGTCTATTGACATTTGGGGCAAAACGGACGCTCAAGGCCGGATTTAAATTCTCTGGAAACGACACGAAAATGTTTGACTTTAGAATATTTCCAATATTTTTTCCTGCAGAATGATTTTGATGAAAAATCCAACTTTTATGTCTCAAAAAAATTGCACTCAACCGAAGCGGAATTAATATTCAATAATTTCATTGCGTATGTCAAGAATCGTGGGTTGAGTCAGTATTTACGTAATGCCTGAAGATCTATTTGTGCTCAGAGTTGCCTGGGAGCGCGAACTACACTTTGAGCGCCATCTGAGTCTGCTGCGTCGAATCATGACGGCAGATCGAAAGTGGATCGAAAGATCTCAGTGGATAAGACTTTGGTGAGACGGAGTCGATCGATTTTTATTTTTTATTTTATTAAATTAAGAAAAAAAAACGAAAAGTTCGCTCCGGGTCAAATTGGCCCAGTGTGGAAAAAGGAATTGTTGGAAATTCGTCGAAAAAAATAGGGCGACGGGAGAGAATTTAGGGACAAGTTCAAATATGAAAAGTTTTATATGGAATTCATATATGAAACGGGTCAAATTGGCCCAGTGTGGAAAAAAGGAATTTCGGAAAATTCGTCGAAAAAAATAGTCCGACGAAAGAGAATCTACGGAAAAATTCAAATATGCGAAAAGTGGGGAAAGAACCAAAACGGGAAAATGAAATCGATTCAGCGAAAAAACGAAAACTTGAAAAAATTGGAGGAAATTTAGAAAATTAGATTTTTATTCTACACCCACAGAGAACACTCGATTACGTTATTTGTTCGAATCGAAAAATGGTAAAAAAATAGTCATTCGCTCGAGGATAATGATTACGAAACTGTTCGTACTATAGGAAAATGTTAACCTTTGTTATTCTATCCGAGACCCCACTCAAGTGGGAAAAGAATATTCGAATAGCGTCAAAACTGAAAAAAAATCGTTATCATTTTTTTTTTCAATCTTTTGTTTCATTTTTACAAGAATCTGCTTAACAGAGTTCTTGTAAAAATGTATGCAGTTTGTTTTTCTTGGAGGGTGTAACGCTTGCGTTCATGATTCCTTTCAATTTGACGAGATTCAATTTTTTGGAGCTCATGGGTGTGGAGGTTCTGAGTTTGAGCAGCCGATTTTTGTCGTTGCGGGAAACAGGTGTCTTGTGTATATTTGTCTGTGAGTTGTTGGGCCGTTTGATTTCTGGAGTCTGGACCCCGCTGAGGTTTAGTCCGGCTGTTCTGTCCCTGGCTCGATTTTTCTTTTTTCTGGAAGACAGCGAAACAGTCGAGTCGTTGTGTGTATCTGTTTTTGTGATTTTTTTCCTTTTCGGCTTGTTAAGAGAGACCGGCGTGGCTTGCGAACAGACGGAACATCGAAGAAACAATTTGTTCGGTGTGTTTTTCTCGACTTTACGAGCCAAAGTGTGCAGAGGACTAGACTTTTTCAATGTCGCGTCGATCCTCGTCTTTAAAAGCGTTTCCATGCATTTGCTCGGCGTTTTGCCTTTCCGTATTCGCGATTTATGGCTCTGCGTCTTCCACGGAGAACAGCAACGTTGACACATCGCTAAGGGCCCAAAGTTCTGCTTGGGCAAGCCCAAAGACCCGTTCAGTTTCCTACAACATTCTCTGGGGGAAGAAAATTTGAAGCGTTCAGGAATCGTCAGGCTGAGGGACTCTATACGGTTTTACAACGGTCCAAGATCATCAAATGTCAACAGGATTGTTTGGCATCTTGGGGGATTGATCAAAACTCCGTGCTGGATTTTTAGACTGCAACGACGAGGTGTGAAAAGTATCGAGTCATTTACTAACTCGAGGCCCAAATTGAAAAATCTAACTACGAGAATTTCGGGAGTAGCTGACGGTCAGCTGACGGTATTTGATTTGCAGATTGGCTACTACCTTGGCTCAGCTCTGAACGGGATCATGAAAATCGATGTTGATTGATTGAAATTAACCAAAATATGGGATAAACAATTTTTCGCCATTTTTTTCAGCCATTTTGGAAAAATGAGATACGAAAAAAGTTCGGTAGATACGCTATGGATAAAACCATAGGGGATCCAGCAATCTATGGTGACCGGAATATTAATTGAATCGACTAAAGACGATTGTTTACGATCGATCTGTAATCGTCACCGTTGGCTGGGGTTCCGACACTCTACACACGAATAAGATCGCTAAACGCTCGCAAGTTGTTCGCAGAATGGAGGAATTAATGTTTCATCGAATATTTGATAAAAGGTATCATTACGTGTAGTGCATTCGGAGCTTGAAGACTTCTGGATTCTTACTGTCCTCGAAAAATTTCGACAAGTTCCACAAATGTACTATGGGATCCATTTTGAACGTTCGCGTTGTTGATTACTTTTCTAACGACTCCGAAACCGAAGCGTCTTCTTCTTCATGTTCTTGTTCCTTATTGGCTGTCTGACCCGGGGCACACACGTCTGCACCCAAGTCTTCCTCGTTTCTTATTGGTCATATCGCCGACGCAGCGCATGCGCCGTAAACGTTACCGAAGGGACGCCTGTGAAGTTATCAACCTAGTGACAACCGCATATTTTAGTCCAATCTTTATTCATTCAATCACAAAGTAAATAACGACTACCCAATATTTCATTCGCGGTACCGATAACTTCTGGATAACGACAAAAACGATGATGCAATAGCGATTGTGGAAAGGGTCAGTTGCGATTAGCGGTTCCAAAAAAGTTTTGCGTACATCCAGTTTAGGGCTACGTTCACTCGAAGCACCTGCTCGTACATTTCTCGACTTTTCCTACCGCGTCGCGTCGTCTCTCGTCTGGATGTACACATTTTATTTCGCTTCACTCTGCCAAAAACCATAGTGAAATCGAATTCGTGCGCGAAAGAGCTAAAAAAAGTAAAAAAAAACGCCGGAAAGATCGAAACAGAAAAAGTAATATACGAAGCAAAAGTCGCACATGCTTTTCTCGCGTCGATGGAATAATCAAAGTTCTAATTAGGCAGATTTTTCGTAACGGATCATGACCGATATGGGTCTGAGCCTGGACGATATAATTAAAAAAACAAAACCATCGAAACCCGGAGTAATGCGAGGCAGAGGAGGGTAAGTCAAAATCATTATTTCCATAAAAATAATAAAAATATTTCCATAAAAATAATAAAAAATCCATTGATTTTGACTGCGGAATTGCTGCAAACTCATTTCTGCTCACCAAAATTTATCCTCAATACGATAATGAGTAAAATTTGCTCATAACCTCAAAAAATGAATAAAATTGCGAAAAATCCGTCGAAAGTTTCAATAAAAAGTGATCGAACCACAGGAATCGATCAACTCATGGTATTATTCGATCTCGTTCCAAGATTTGTGTTACATTTGCAGCATACGCAGAGGCATCAGCCGTGGCGCCCGTGCCAATGGAGCAACCAGGCCGAGACCCGTGCCGACGGTGACGGACGCTCGTTTTAAGATAATACAAAAAAATCGTGAAAAATTAACCGATGCAAGGGACAAATTGGCAGAAATAGCCAAACAGAGCGACGCTAGATTGAAGTTGGACAAATTAAGGGCTGGCCATGTAAAAAAGAAGGAACCGTTGATCGGTAGCATATCCAGAAAGACCGGGCGCAACGGACGAATATCTCTAATGACCAACAAGATCCCAACCTTAGTGGGTCACGTACAGACTCAAAATTACATGCAACCGCCGCCTGTCATGAATTCCCGCAATGTCGGATACAAACAACCTCCTCCGGAGCCTCAATACATCGCGGACGACATGGGCATGAACTATAACGAAGGTTTGTCTTTTACTAAAACCCAAAAAGTTTCAGATCTGCTTTTTTCAGGATTATGCGTCATTATGCCTGAAAAATCTTCATTTTTCTTTCCAGATGTTTATATGATGGACGCTCCATTCTTAAGGCGTACGGTGAGCAACGAATATGCTCCGACCCCGCCGCCTCCACCTCCTGTGTTCAGTATGAAGCCTGGAACACCCTACACTTGGGTGAAGCAGCCGGGAGGAACGGTGCTCAGAGCAGCAATGCCAAGGAAACCGGAACCCGAGAGACGTGACTTCAAGGTCGTAGCACGTTCTCAAATGGTAAGAAAAAATCGTAATATTCCAAAAATTCCATTGATAATCCAATGGAAATCATTTCATGAAGCTTTGCATTTTTTTTTCTAGTCAAAATACGAACCCGCATCGTACAGAGAAGACTGGACGTTTGGATCAAAATCTAGGTACATAAAGCGTTTTCACAATTACTCAATTATTGGAGGAATAAAAATAACGTCACGAAAAGTTGTAACAATCGAAAATTCTGACATTTTAGGACTATTCTTGCTGAAAGTCCCGTAGAACCGAAATACTTCGATCCTCGTAGTCACAGAGAAATAGGAGTGAAATCTCGTCTGGATGGAATGACGAGTAAACAGCAGCGTCCCATGGAAGGGATGGGCAGACCAAAAACCAGCACGACCTCAGCCTCCTCGCAATCTACTGGTTACAGAATCGTCGTCTCGAATCTTCAAGCAAACGTCACGCAGGAGGATATTAAGGTGAGGATGAAAAAAATGCAGAATCAATATCAACCTCGAATTAAGGAAGTTCCCTAAATACGACAATATTATAAGAATTTAATAAAATTTGTTTTCTATTTTCCGTCTACATAGTTGTCGAATAACTTGAGTTTACAATATGCAAAAGATATACCTATATATATCTAAATCCTATGCTTATGCATGTTCAATTACTCGAGAACTATGTTGAAGAAAAATCTTGAAAAATTTGTATATTCATATTTAAACGAGCTGAACGTACATTGGATGCACATTTTCCATCTGATGATGAGCTCCAAAAAAAGCTGTTTTTCTCAATTTCATGAATATTTATGTTGATTCGAAGGAACTTTTTGAGGACGTTGGAGAATTGCTGGTTTCCCGGCTCGTCAGACCTGGCACTGCCGAGGTTATTTATAAAACACTTAAGGACGCGACTAAGGCTGTGGAAACTTATCACAACCGACAATTGGACGGCCATCCGATGAAGTGTCTCTTGGTGAATCCACGTCCAAAAAATAACCCAACGGGAACCGCTGTGCGATGCTTAACAGAGTGCGTATCAATGACTTTCTCAAAAACTTCATTTGCCTCACGTCTAGAACAAATCATGCTCGAAATTTAATTGTGACTGCATTTTTGGAGAATTTATCGTTTCGTGCCGAAAAATCATTTTCTAATTTTGATTAATTGTTTTTTTTTTGCAGGCCTAGAAGGACTGCGAGCTCCAGCAGCGTGCCACCGAGTTTAGGAGCGGTGCATCGTGCCCTATTCGACGACATAGTCGTTAAGCTACGACCAAACTGAATGATGAAAATAAAAATCAAGAAAATAAAGATATTGAACTCGATGAGGATGAGAAACTCGGAAATACCGAGTGTTCGTAATAGCTCGATGAGATGTTCGTTTGGAAAAGCCTTAATTCCGATTCCTTGGTAAATAAACGTAAAATCTCAACATTATTTCCTCTTTCAACCCAGCGCATGGGTTATTGCAATGAACATTTTTCTTTTTATATTTCGACTTCGATAGTAAAAAACGAACAAAGACAAATTTCTAATCGTGACTGAAGCTAGATCCTTGGACGCAAAGTCAACCCCTCCCGCCCTGTTTCCTGGTGGAAATAACACAAATATACGATCATCGAAAAAATTCTGACGCTCTAATTTTTCTTGTACCTTCCAAAATTGAGAAAACCCTTGAAAGAATGACGAATTTCATTTTTACATTGAAAATCGATTTTTTTTCACAAATTTCGCCTCGTCGCAGTTTTTCGTTTCCCAAGTCTTGAACTCCTGAGATCGCTCACGAGCGGATTTTTTGGGACGAGGATAAAGGCAGAATTATATGAATTAGATGATTATAGTAAATGGCACATAAATAATTTTTATTTCATAATTTACCACCGATACGGGGAAAGGGGGAAAAAGGAGGATTCTCGAGGTTGAATAAAGGGGAACGAAGCTCTTTGCACATATATGGATTGAGTCTCGCTTCGGATTTTCCAGCCTTTCGTATTCTTTTTGTTTTTTTCTTTTTTCTCAATACGTCAGCCCTCGGAATTTACTAACGTCATGCATTCGCGTGAAAAAACAAAAAATGAAACACATAAGACATGTAAACTTAGGAGAGAACAAGAACGAAAAATATACAAAATAGAAAATGAAAGGAACTTAAAATCTAAGAATATTAACGCAACCTTCCAGAGTTACAATATTTCACTAATCATTGATCGTTCCATTCGTTAAAGAATATATATACAAATATCGAGGGTTTATCTTGTTTTTTCTTTTCACCCAAAAACACAGGCCGTGAATCCCGTAAGATTATCGAGATAAATCTTGTACACAAGAACACAAATATGAGTATAAAAAAATTCGCGTGTACACGACGCGAATAATTCTTGCCTTTCTGTCGTGAGAAAAAGAAAATGTATCGCGCGATGTTATTCCGATCGAATTGAATCGTTTCGTCGCTCGAGTCGATCGAAAAAGAATTATTTTCTGACTTAAGTTCTCGAGTTCCGAATGACTTTTTTCTACAAAATTCATCAACTGCTGAACAAAAAAATATATTTACATTTATCAAAATCTTGAGAAATCTCTAAAAATTGGCGTTTGGAAAAAAACCGAGAAAAAAAAATTCTTTCAATAGTTAAATCGTTACGAGGGAAAATCTTTTACACGGCGTTGAAAATTCACGTCCCCCTAATTTTCCAAGAGTAATCAGAGTCATCAGCGGAGAAACGCAAACTCACAACTGCAATGCTTCATCGAGCTTTTGCTTTTTTTCTTCAGCTTGAAAAAAGTTCTTATGAAATGAGAGACAAAAAATAAAACTCGAAATAACAAAACTTGACGTTTCTCTCGCTGCGAAGTAATACTCGAAGTATGTGTATATATTATTATAAATTATCACTTTTTCGCATCGTTCCACGAGTCGATAAAGAAAGTTAGAAAAATTCTTATCCTGATACGAAAACTATTGTTTCATAATTTCCTGTTCCTTGTCTCTCTTTTCTCACTTCTTCTTTCGTTTTTTTCTGTTTTTAGTGTAGCCTGAAAGATTTAACTGCTAAAAATGTTCTAGTATCTACGATTGTTGTGTACTTTGGGTTTGTTTGGCATTCTGAGGGCTTCGGCATAGGACATCTCGAGTCTTCGGAGTCTCGCAACTTCCTCGGAGGCTGTGCTTGGCTTGTACTCTTTGTATTCCAAGCTGGAATTGTGCTGATCGTTGGCGGAATTGCGAGGAGAAGAAGCGGAGCTGTTTCTGCTTCTTAAGGACGTTGAGTTGTTGGAATTAGCAGGAGAGATACGAGTTTTGCTTGAGAAGATGTGGAGAGTGTTTCCGTTCCAGATGGTGCCGTCCGCTTGTTCGGCGCTCGTCAGAGGTCGGAATTTGTTTCTTCTGCCGCTGCTGCTGGACTTGGGAACTCGTGGACTTGTGGAATTATCCGGAGTCGTGGATCTCTCGAGACTTGACTTTTTCGGACAGCTTTTCTTCGCGTTATTCTTCTTCCTCACTTGTACGTTTATCGACAAATAATCAAGATGATGGCGACGAGGTTGATGAGCTTTTGGATGCTGGTGATTATCTCCGCTGATTTTTCCATTGGTCATGTGGCTAACGGTCGAAGTCGAGCGTCTTGGAGTCTCCTGGATCGTCGACGAACTTTCCGTCGTTTTTCGCTTCATTTCCGGCGTTTGCACGCGGAACACAGGCTCCGAAACTACCGAGGATACAACGGACGACATTACGCTTTGACAGTCGTCAGTCGCTTCGCTATTGAAATCATCCAACTGAGGCGAATCTCCTGAATTGTTTTCACACTTCAACGTGTTGTTCGACGAGCTGTTGTCCAACAGAGGCAATTTTTCGCCGTCTTCCTTGGCTTCAGCGGCCCTCTTGAGCACGCGGAATATTTCGCTGAACAATTGACGATACTCAGGGGTCTTGCGGAAGCGACTTTCGAAGGGACTGTTGTCGTCGTAAATACTGAATTTGCAATCTTCCCCATCGGCGATCGAGCACAAGAACGAACCTGCACGCTCGTCAGTTTGCGTTGATTTGTTACTCGTTTCATCCGCAAAACCGGAAGACGATGTTTCCGCTTCTGAAAAATCTGTCGGTGTTGC
Source organism: Campopleginae sp. 14b (assembly GCA_030522525.1). Lineage (NCBI taxonomy): Eukaryota > Metazoa > Arthropoda > Insecta > Hymenoptera > Ichneumonidae > Campopleginae sp. 14b. The sequence continues at coordinate 57,055 of JAPYYS010001517.1, forward strand.
TGAAAATGGTTTTCTCCCAAAACCACGACGTCCTCCCCCGTTCTGGTTGCTCGTTTTCGAATCCTGAGTTACCGCCTCGTAATCGTATGTCGAATTTTGTAAATTGTTAAATTCACCGGACATTTCAAGCTCCTCTTGCAACGACATACACGTCGTTGGTCCGCTCGGCTTACGACGGATCGCCGGATGCCTCTGCACCTCCAGCAACGCCTCATATTTCTCCACGAGCGTTCTGTATGGATTTGGATCTGACTCGTCAACGTCACCAGCTTTGCTGCTCGTTTCCTGTTGGCAAATATTTTTTATTCGTTAAACTTTGTCGTGGCTCGAGCCGAACTTCCGGTGCGCCAAAAACTGATATTTTTGTATTGAAAACGTTTTTTTAACTCACGAAATTCGAACGGAAATAATTGCAAAACGACGATCTTGATTTTTTCTCTAATTTGTTAAAAAGAAAAAAAAATTGAGGCGAAAAACAAGCGGATATGAATCGAGAAATAATTTTAAGGTGAGGGATCAGTCGCTATCTCGGCACTGTGAGTGCGAGAGAGATAGCTGCAATTTTCGAAATTGGATAACTTCGACACGGTTTCATCAATAAAAAAAAGCCCCTGTCAGCGTATTTTTGCCATTTTTCCGCGTACGCTGACAGGGCCTTTTTTTGATTAGTCAAACGACGGCCGAAAATTTCCATTCGAGGTGAGGTTAGGTGACTGATCCATCACCTTAATAGCATTGGATGAAAATAAAAATAATTTTCAGTAATTTTTGGCGAAATAAACATTTTATTTTATCACGATAGAAAAAAACGTGAAGCGATTTTTTCTGGTAGTTCCATGAGGATTGAAGGATCGAGGATAACGCCAGATTTATAGGAAATTAGATAAAATAAACTTCAACATTACAGTGATGGAACATTTTATTTAAAATCATATAAATCTGGCATTTACATTACAAAAAAAAAATCTATAAATGTATGTACCAATGGATAAAAATATAAATGATAATGAAGAGGAATTCGACGGTAACGCGACTAGAGAAACTAAAACGTACAATAAGCTGAATAAACATGCGGGAAGTTGTGATGTCAATGAAGTGTAAACCTTGTGAATGAGAAATTCAAAGAGTAGAAACAGCCAGAATGAAGTAGCCGATGAAAAATTGTTTTTAATTCGTTAGCAATGAAAAGCAAAATATTGGTCAATTAATTAATGTGATTCATGATCGAATGAGAAATATGAAACTTTTTATCCCATCTACACTGACATCTCTTTTCCCTCGTCTCCTCAACAATTCTAGATCGACGAGCCAGAAGAAATAACCGACTTCGACGAGCATTCTTTAAGTTAAAAAATGAAAATAAAATAATCGATAAATGCGAAAGCTAATGAGGAACATTCAATCATGAATTTTTTTTGTACAACTCGACTAAATTAACGCATTAAAAATGACTGATTTACAAAGAATATTACGATCTAGACTGAATTTGAAAAAAACTAAAACATCACAGAAACCAAAACATAATTATGAATCGGTGCATTTGTGTAGTTTTTTTTTTCGTCCACATATTCTATTTATCTTGATTTACTGACTGTAGAAAAATTCTTCTCCATAACCAAGTGTCCTCTCGATAAGAAAAAGTATCAAAAGTGTAAGTCTTGATTCTTTTAATCGATTTGTGAATATTATTGTCTTATACGTAACAGGCAAGTGCAACTCACAGTCTTGAGATTATCCTAATCAGTAATAAATGTTCTTTTTGGTAATCCCTGTATTGCATTTCGTTTGCAATGGCGAAATGAGGCAGTACTATAATTATTCATATCTTTGATTTCTTAATTATCGAACGAATCGATTTTTCACTTGTCGCGTTTTACCATATCTGACGATAACGATTTATCGAAAATATTTTCTTGAGGAAAAAGCGCGGCACTCGAAAGGGAAACAATGCCAGCGGCAGGACTAAATCTTTGGTGATGTAACCGAACGTATCAAATCCGAAGCACATTAACTTATCGATCAGATGCCACATGTTAAATATCACGCGCCAGACGAATTGAAATAAATTTTTACGATCTTTTCGGTTAGCTGCGATATCCGGAACATTTGAGTTTATCTTTTCCTGAAGGAAACAAAATTTCAGGGTTAATTTTCTGTCAGATTTTTGTGGATTTTTTTCTGACCTCTCATTACAAAAGCTCGTACAATTTTCTTTCAGTCACAGCTCTAGACTTTGCCATGCATTTCTCACGAAAATTATACTTTGAAAAAAGGTCGAAGCGAAACAGAAATAAAAAAAAAAAAACTTGGAAATACTGCGACCTTGAACTTGGAGAGCATCGACATGACATTTTCCTGTCTCGTGTCGAATGGAAACTCTCAAATCAATCGACTAATTTTTAAATTTAATCTTTCGATCGATTCGTCTCTCTGGTTGGCCGGAAATTGACAAATTAATTAAGCGAAGCAGGCAGTGTTGTTTTGCAGATGAGAAAACAAAAAGCAGCAGAAGAAAACTTTGCGAGCAACAATAATGATGATGAAAATGGAGTTTTTATTGTTTGGAGATCGGTTGCTTGTTCCGAGATTTTAGAAAATTTGAAAAATCTTACCTGAGTTATTGATTCGCAATCGCGTTGGTTGTCGTTGACGAAAGATTCGGCCGTACTTATATCGTCGTCTTCTTCCTGGTCCAACATCACCGACAGTTCGTCGTGAGTACTGAGATCAACGCCACGTAAGCAACGACCGCAGAGATGACCTTGCCTAATAAATAAACGATGAAATTCATGAAACAAAATTGGAAAAATGTAGAAAAAAATTGGAATTATTCGTGTCAAAATTTGTCGGTGCATTTTCGGATTTTTCTTATGGATTTTTGAGTCGATACTCTTGCGTTGGAATATTTCGGAAAATACTTGAATTTCAATTACAATTTTAATTCCATTCCAAATCGATTTGCAGTCATTTTCAATTTTACAATAAAATTCCGATCGATTTTTGTTCCGCTTAAATCCTTCAAGGAGCAATGAATCATTTTTGAGAGGAAAAGGAATTCGAAAAATGGAAAAAAAATCAGAATTATTCGTGTCAAAATTTGTCGTTGAATTTTCATTTTTTTTTCGATTTTTCGAGTCGGCACTTTTGTTTTTCGCACTATTTCTGAAAGTACTGGAATTTCAATTATAATTTCAAGTCAATTTCGAGTCGATTTTAAGGTTCAAATATAATTTTGATCGTTTTTTATTTCGCTCAAATTCATGGAAGGGTTATTTTTCAGTGGAGGACTCACCTGACTTCTTCAAGGGTATTAATTTCGTCCTGTAAGTTCTTCATGTCCTGTGCCTTGTTGCGCCATATGTTTAATTGATCGTCGAGGGATGTATTTTCTTGAACAAGAGCGGCTAGCTGTTCCGTCAGTTCGGTCACTCTGGCTTGTTCGCGAGCCCGTTGATTACGAGACTCGTGCAACTGTCTTAACAGTTCCGTGACTTCTTCGTCCTCGACGTGTGTATTTACCAGCTGTCGGGAGCACGTGTCGATTTGGCTTTCTTGTGTTGGCTTCGGTGGAGTTTTGGCAGCGATCTGGAGGTGCGATCGAATTTAATGAGTATTGATTTCCAAGGTTATCAATGGAGAGGTCATTAGGAAATTTAAAAACTAATAATTTCTATTTTTATTTTTACTAAATTAATTTTAAACGAAAAATTCATTTTTTTACATTCATTTCTCATTCATACCCGTTTTATGCTGCTGTCTTGTGACACCGACGCCGTCCAAGCCGCCGATAACTCGGAGTCGTTGGCGCATAGTTGATTGGTCGTTTGTTGACGTTGAAGATTTTCGCACAGTGATTTCAAGTCGTCGAGCTTTTTTTGTAGCTCTTCTGTCTTGGCCTCGAGACTTTCGATCGTCAAACTCTGACTGTTGTTTCGAAAACATAGGGAAAAAAAAATATTGGCGTATATTCGGAGATTGTGTTGGTTGCGATAACTATTTGTGAATTTCCTTTGAATCGTCACCTTTTTATGAGCTTTTTGTCGCTGCTATTTTCGACGACGAGTCGTCGATTGGCACGTTCCAAATCCTGAATACTAACTTCCAGCTGTTCGTAAATTTTGAGCCTTGAATTGTTGACTTCTCTGAGGGCGGCTGTTTGTTTTTTCATATACTGTGGAAAAAATGAATTTCGTTGAATATAAATGAATATAAATAATTTTAGATCGAGACGAAACTTTAAGGTTCAAGAAAAAATCGTGTTATTAAAAGTGACGCAAGTATTGCGTAATTTCTAAATAAATTACACAATGAAGTGTTCTGTTCAGGAAAATGTGCGGTATTATATTTGTGTTGGTTGCGTTTCTGCTGGGAGAGTAACTCTCGGAGATTCTTTTTCCTTCTAATAGCAGAGTATACAGGAGACTAATTAATCTAATTTTCCGAATGAAAGTCGAGAGATCCTCTCGTGATGGAACAATAATAATCATTGTCTCTTTCTCTTTGCTCGCCTTTGCTGTTCCTATCGGTTTATTATAATTAAGGGTTATGCTGGAATGCATAATAAAATCGTGAACTTAATCATTTTCCTATCTCGTTGGATAATTATTCATGCCATTAATCGAATGATCTGATTACTCCAAGATTCAACATAATAAACAAAAAACAGAAATATTGAAATAAATTATTGCCAGGGGAAAAGATTTCGAGAAATTGTGCGATCGGATGTTTTTATTATAACAAAAAAAAAGAATCACCTCAATTTCTTGTGCCTGTTCTTCGATCGTACTTTGGTGACTCTTCAGACTGTTTTCCAGTTCCTTGTTACGTTCAAGGAGAGTCTTGCCAAGCTCAGCTGCCAATTGGAGATCTGTAACGAGAAAAATGGAGAAAAAAATTAATGCATTGCGCAGAGAAAGAGAAAATACGTAAAGAAATTCAAGATCGTGAGGATTGTGTGCATGTGACGTTGCACAAGTGTAATTGGCTCTGAGAGAGAAAATTATTCCGTCACGAAATCGAGAGATTCTAAATAAGCATCATAGAGAGTAGCACAGTAGCAACGCAAAAAAAAATGTCTTTACTGTCAACCCATTTCTAGCTCGTGTAACACGACAAACAACTTCATTATGCACTTTTTTTTCATTTTGTTACTACTATTATTATTTATATTATTATTACGACTTTTGGAATCAATCAAATCAATAAAGTTTCAATGTACTGCATAGGCGACTTTCTCATTAATTAATTTGTAACGAATATTTACAATGCCCCATGGAATTGATCGTCAATAATGACAATAATTGGTTTTTTTTTTTTTTTTAATAAAAAAAATTTATTTATTCATATTTTCAAATTTAATCATGCAATTGGATGGAAAACAAATTTGCATTTTGATTTAATTCCAGCCAATACCGTTTTGGATTTATATGACGGAATTATATGACATTTTCCCTCTTTAGTCATTCCCATGAACTTATTAGATCCCCCCCCAAGGGTTTTGTCCACAAAAACTGTTTTTTAATCTTTGACCCTGGCAGGATTGCCGAGGAAAATTTGAAACTTAGCTCAGCTGGTAATAATTCGAATTGATATGATTTACGAGTAAAAAGGATTTCGTGATTATCGGTTAGGGAAAGGATTTGCCAAAACAACAATAATTCGACGTGAATATAGTTTACCAACATTTCTGTCATCGAAATACGAGGGCTCTTGTTTTCTCGGTCACGCTCTCGATATTTCCCAATTAAACAGAATCGTTCTCGTGCATGTTCATACATTGCTATTATTTTGTGCACTAAATACGATTTTTATTGAACGAGCTCTATGGATTTCTCGTTACAGGAAATGATGGGAAACAATTATTATTCATAGGGAAAAGAGAAATGATTGATGGTATCGAAACATTTTTTTTTTTTCGAGCTTCGATATTATATTTTATGTAATTTCACATTCACGTGTTCGTGTCCTAGTCGCACTGAAGGTTTTCAGTTTTTCCGACAGTTTTGCGTTTCTACGAATTTTTTGAAAATTATATTTGGAAAATTTTTATTGCGTTAAATATCGACATTTTCATGAAAATTGTCATGACTTTCTGTCATTCATAGTTGGCCCTAAAAAGTTGTTGGATTGTAAAAATGTTTGTGTCATTATGAAGTTCACGAAAGGGCAGGTGTTTTCTCAGGCTCGTGATTGGAGCGGCGCCAGAGCGCGAGACAGTTAATAATTTTCTCGAAGTTGCAGGCACACACTGTTGTAACTGAGATCCTCAACTCGGTGGAGTCACAAGTGAAGAATGCCTGAACTCTCTTTGCTAGGGCAAGGACCTTCGCTGCCAGAGTACCGAGCCACAAACTACACGATCGTGAGCAGCTTCGTGTTACCGCGTGAACGTCTTCTCAGCCCAACAAACAACCACGAAAAACGGTAAAGAATTTTGTGCTCCGAATCCCAATTCCCATACATTTTTCTCTCTTTTTTTTCATACTCGGGCCACATTATACAGAGCCACACTAAACACGTGACCGTGTTGTGTCAAACGTGATGAAAAATCGTGAAAATTTCTGACGCAATAAAATTCGAAGTCCTGCGTATAAAAAAATTTCCTGTTTTTTTAATTTTTTTTATTACCAAAGTAAAAAAAATAATACGCAACTGGGTTGGTCGTCGATAAGCTTTGTTTTGTTACACATTGTGAGTTTCGAATCACGTCATTGTTTTTCGAACATTTTCTTATCGATCGATCCAAACTTTTCAAAATATTGACTCTGTCATTATTTTTTAAACTTTCGCTCATCATTCTCCGCAACAGGTTTAATGTTTCTCAAGGAATAATGCATCAAATAAAAAAAAGTTTGAATGTTTATGGTCCCGGAGAGGAGAATTCCGAAGAAGTACCTTCGGGCCCTTGAAGACAAGCGAGCTCGATCGAGTAGTCCCAACAATCGAGGGAGCTCATCTGCGTCGGAGGTTCCCAGACCACATCGACGCTCGGTCCATTCATCTTCATGCGTAAAATGGTTAAATCCTTTACAATTGTTAAGTGTCCAATGAGAATGGACAAAAGTGAAAATGCACTTGCGAAACGAGTGCAACTTTGGAATTTGCAAACGGCAAATTCGATGCTCGATAAATACGAAGAACTTCACGTGATTTTGGCACTGAACGACATTCGGAATAAATTTCGTCACACCGAAATTCGAGATGATAAAAAGAAAATAATAAATGATAAAAAAATAAAATAACGAAAATTCAAAGTTCACTCGAGATGCACCACGAACCGGTTCCTTCGACGTTCACCGGTCTTCTGTTCAACTGTGAATCGCCACGGTCCTCGTACAACTTGTGTATAATGCTCCGTACCGGTGGGTAGCTACCCTTCTCCTTTCGGCGCCTCCCCCCCCCCCCCCCTCTGCCTCTCTCCCTCCTCTCCCCCGCTCACCGTCTTAGTCTCTTCCTCACCCCTCTACCTTCTTATTAATCCTCAATGCCCGTAACAACCATTTGTTCCTTTTTCTTTGCTCGTTACGAATCTCACAGCCCCTTTCTACTTTTCTATATATATATATATAGATAAGCTTTACAGCAGTTGTAATAACGTGGGTAAGGATTTTATGACCACGTACCGCGGGCACCTGAAACGGGACTGATCCCTCTCCTCAACTTTCTTCCAACTATTTTTCTCATTCCCTTTTCGCAAATCCTCCAAATTTAATGCATCTCTCATCTAAATATATTTTCCGCAATGTTTAAAACCAAACGTGCCGAGACTGAAAATCAAATTTTGCCAAAAAACGTCGAGATATTTTCTTGAAAACGGCCAACTCAAGATTTTTTGATAATTTCAAAATTTTCGCTATTCCGACATGATTCTCCGATTGGAATGACAAAAATTGACCTTTCCACAAGAATTTCGCAGAATATTCTTTGCTGCGATAACTCAATTTTGTGATTTGAAAAAAAAAAAAAAAATCCATTCCGGTGGAGCCGTTCCGTATTTATTTTTCATCTTATTTTTAATCGTATTCCGAAAAATGTATTTTGGAAAATTGGATCTTCATAAGAAATTTGGGCTTTGGTGATTCCGAGAGTGTTATTTTTTTTTTTTTTTAATGGTTTGAGTTTCTTTTAAAAATCAAAAAACAAGTGCACAAATATAGAGAGTTTT
>JAPYYS010001518.1:0-35734 GCA_030522525.1 Campopleginae sp. 14b
ATATACTAAAATTTCATAAATTAACAATATAAAGAAACACGAAGAAAAAGAAAACTTGTCGATCGCATAGCTCGAGTCTCTCATTATTAATTTATTGTTTTATTTTTCTCGTAATTAAACATAAAATCAAGTTTTTAAATATCTACGGTCTACTAAATTTGTGGAAGGTTGGTGTATCGGCGTGTATCATTGAAACTTTTTTTTTTATTTTCTTTCCCTTTTTATTTTGGTTTTGCATCTTTTTTTCATTTTACACGAAAAAAATGGGAAAAATCGGGTTTTTTCTCGGAAAATTGTGGGAAATTCGAAAAATTATTTCGAAAAATGGTCGGAAATTTTTTCAAATCGCTTTTTCTGTGATTATTAATTTAAAGTTTTTTCTTATAATTATTGTAAAAAATGTTAACTTTGAAATTGAAACTTTTTCACTTTTTTTTCTTTTTCTTTTGGTTTTGCATTTTTTAAAAATTTTCTATGGAAAAAAATCGTGAAAATTGAGTACTTTTTCTTGGAAAATAGTGGGAATTCCGGAAAATTTCAATTTTAATTATTTCATTTTAAAAAATCGTGGGAAATTTTTTTCTTTCACTTTTCTTCGTTTTTAAAAAAAAATTTTTTGTTCTTGCTGCATTTCGCATTTCGCGTTGATTAATTTATTGATGTGTGCATTTTCCTGGCTTGTCCTTTTCCAGTTTTTTTTTTTTTATAAAAATGAATGAAAAGCTTACGAGGTAAGTAAATGAGTGAGTTTTTGTTGTTCTGCTCTGTTGAAATGTATCGGCCGTTTTGTGGGAACAAGAAAAGATCGACGAAACGGATCGGAGACGAAAAAACGTTGAGAAAATCATCCCAACACGATTTTCAAGAAAAAAACAACTTGCCGTACATTTTTCTTCCATTAAAGGTTCGAAAAATAATAGTTTCGTCACTCCGTTGGTCCATACACTCTCGTTAACTGTGTCAGTTGGAGTATAGAGAAAAAATATATATATATAAATGAAAATAAACGAGCTCGTGGCTGAGAGCACGACCAGCGTGTTACGGACACACATGCTCGCCCCGCGGTGTAATATTTAATCGTGCGAGTTTTCCGCTCAAACGTCTATTAACCGACGACGCAATTCTGTCGTCATTCCGATCTGCTCGGATAATAAAGAATACGTATCCTTTTTTTTATATTCGGACTATCCCAATGCTCGCATTTTTCTCATGCTTTGCACAATAATTCGCTAAAATTCTGACGAAAAATCCAATAAATATGTGGAAAGTAAAAGAAGAAATGGAAAAATTACGAAAAATCCAATTTGCTCGCTGAAAACGTACCATTCATTTTAATTGTGACTATTTCAATTCTCGCATTTTTCTCAAACTTTGCATTTGCTCATTTTGCTCAAGTTGTGATGAAAAATCAATCACATGTGTGGAAAATTGTCCATAGGATCGTTTTTTCGTATTTTCTCAAAATAAAAATGCAAAAAAATCGCGATAAAATGAAAAAAATGATCCAGACTGATTGGAAAACGAAAAAAAACGTACAATTTTTTTTCGGATTGTTTCAATGTTCGTATTTCAATGGAAAATAAATTGAAAAGGTAGAAAATCGTGAATCGAGTCGCTTTTTTTTTTTTTTTTTTTTTTTTTTTTTTTTTTTTTTTTTTTTTTTTTTTTTTTTTTTTTTTTTTTTTTTTTTTTTTTTTTTTTTTTTTTTTATTTTTGAAAACCTATTCGCTTGGATAAAAAAGAAAAATCCTAATATTTTTTCAATCTTTTCCAATGCTCACATTTTTTTTTAATCTTGACACGATCCTTCGCTGAAATTCTAATGGAGAGGAAAATAAATATGTAGAAAATTGTGCATAGAATCGTTTTATCGTCTTTTTTGGAAAAAAAAAATGGAAAAATGTCGATAACATTACAAAAAAATGCAAATTTGCTGGAAAAGTTGCGAATACCCAGAATTTTTATCTCCCGGACAATTTCGATGTTGGTCTGGTTCGTCTCGATACCTGGCTAGAGTTGGCTTAACGAAAGAAATCGTAAAAAATGGTTTTTTAGCGTTTTTGAAAACGAAAGTGACGAGAAATCGAGGAAATTGAAAAAAAAAAAAAAAAAAAAAAAAAAAAAAAAGAGGGAAAAAAAAGGAAAAAAAAAAAAAAAGACAAAAGGGATCGCAATGAATCGTTTGGGCGAAGTGTTCGGTCCGGGGAGTATAAAATTCGTTGGTGATTGAAAAAAAGGATCAGTTAAGAAGGAGTGGTTGGTGGAGATGGAAAGAATGCTCTCTTCTCATGAATATTTATCGATTCATTTGTCCGTTTCTCCGTCAAGATGAATCGGCATTTTCGGCGGGGTTGAATTTGACGAGTGAAGTGACGAGTCTTTGATGCGAATCGATGATATAAGCAACGGGCCGAGGATCTCGAGCGATCGGAAGAGAGAGAAACGGCGAATTAATGTGGCAAAGTCGATGAGGACCGCGAGCGAGTGTTGGTTGTTGAGGAAAATAGTGCGTACGGAAGGAGAGGAGAATTTTCTCGCTCGGGGCATCCAGGTGTGCTCTTTGGCTCGTTGTATCGCGGTGAAACTGACCGCAGAGCCGTACCTACTTGCTCTTCGCTCAGCTGCTGCTGCGAGGCATTAAGAGTGCGAGGACGACGAAGACGAAGAAGACGAAAAGTAGCGCCGCTGCTGCTGCTGCGGCAACGGCGGCTCGTCGCGAGAACGGTAGCGGCTATGGAAGGTGGAAGCGTGGCTCCATATACGGTCACCTTTGTCAAAGCCCGCTTGTCGCCATATACAGGCAATGTTCTCTCTCGATGGCAGACACTTTATATAGAGTCCAACTTGAGAGTCAGGAATGTCCACTTTTTTTTTTCTCCTCTTCTCTTCGCTTCTCCTCCTTTTTTTTTATCCCTTTTTTTAATCGCTTACCGAGCAGTAGCTACCACGCGGCGATATTACAAGCCGAGAGAGAGCCAAATACATAACCTCTCTCTCTCTCTCTCTCTCTCTCTCTCTCTCAGAGAGAGAGGGAGACTTTCCAGGAGAGAGAAGATGATGAAGAAATGGATCGAAAGAAGAATAATAATGATAGGGAATCGAAATAAGTAATGAGCTTTCCTCATCGATTTATATGGACGACCACAGGCCGCGCGAGATCCATAAACCTCGATCGCTTTTTCCATGCTACTCATTTATTCGATGAAATATTGCATTGTTGATGGTCTCGCTCAGGCAGGAGAAGGAAATCGTTGGGCATTTTTTCTTGGAGAAGAAAAATGGGTTTTTTCAAAATTTTCAATTATTTAAATGAAAAAATGAATTTTTTGAAAACTTTGGATCGATGCTCGAAATTTTAAGAAAATTCCTGTTTTTCATCCGTCTAATTTATCGTTTTATGAGAATTGGTCATTTTCATTTTTATTTTCTTACTCGCCGTCACATTTTTTGTGGCTCCTTGACCTTTCCATTGTTTTTGTTGACTCGAAAAGAATTTCGATCGGCTGGAAAATTAGGTTTTTCATTTTTTCAAAATTAACCGAAAAATCGAGGAAAAATTCGGGCAAAAAAATGTCCAGGATTATTAAAAAGATCGATCCCCCAGGAGAAGCTCAACTGTCGTGACTTTTCCGTGCAGAGATTTTTGTAATGATTTGAAAAAGAAAAAAAAAAGATTTTTTGAGAATTTTGGATCGAGGCTCGAAATTCCGGGTGAAATTCTGCGAGAATTGTGAGTTCGGTGCTTGCGGCTGGGGGGTTGTCGTACTCGGAGGAGCTTTCGGGGTATCGTTACCTCGTGGCTTCTCGCCTGTCCACGCATTCGAGTCTTCCGACTCGAGGGTCAGCCATTGCGATATGCATACGCGGGATGGGCGGGCATGCGCGCAGCAGTCGGCGACGAGATCGTGACGAAGCTTTTCTTTTTTTTGTTATGCAATTTTAATTTTGCGGGCCAAATTTTTCGGTTTTTTTTTCTGTTTCGCCGATGGTCCGGGTGCGTGAGAATTTCTACGAGAGATTTTCCTCGGTCGGAGGAGGAAATAAGCAAGCTGTAACGATTTATAGCGACGAGCCATTTGGGTCGGTAAAATTTGAGATGTGACATGCTCGTGCGTCCGTCACGCGCGGCTTGCGGCTCGGCTGAAAAATCGGAAGAGCTCCCAGGAGGGGGCTCGTCGTACCCCCGTCGAGTTGTTTTCCGGTTGTTTCAGCGTTCTCGGTGCCGGTTGGCTCGCGGAAGTTGAACATAAAACGCGGAGAGTATGTCAGAGGCGGAGGATCGAATTGGCAATGAAAGATTCTTGGGAGATGGTTCGGCAGCTGAAAATCTGAGTCTCCGCATCTTATATCTCGTTGCTCTTTTCCTAAGAGCTCGAAAAAGCTCGTGAGAATTATTTTTCCCACTTTGGAATCATACAAATAAATGTGCCCCGAGTTTTATATATCTATATAGTCATACACACGTGTGCAGTAGAAAACGCGAACGCGGGATCATTCTGCGACGTCGAGGGAGAGCGCGGATTGCCTTAAAAGGAGCGAACAAGCATGCATCTCCCTCCCTGCCCGCTCCGACCGTTTACACGTGCGCCCAGCTATACAAAGGCCCAGCTATATATCGATGAAAATATAAAAGTGCGAAAGCCAACACTCGTTTGAGCGATCGCCGTCGTAAAAAAGTCGCGATATTCGATCGAAAATCTATTTTTTCCTGCGGCAAGGGGGGGGGGGGGGGGGGGGGGGGGGGGGCCGGGGGGGTGGCGGGGGGGGGGGGGGGGCCCCCCCCCCCCAGAGACTTTTTGTCCAGAGATCGAGAATTCTCTCTCGAGCTTCGATTTTATATCGACCCGACGAGCAGACCAGATTTTCTGGAGGCGTTTCGACCTTCCCTCCTTCGACCATTCTACTGCGTCGTTTATTATGCAAAGCTTTTTATTTCTTTTCATTTATTCTCACGACGTTTTTTTCCTCTCCGGACTCGCAATCGCTGAGGTAACTTTCAAGAAGTTTCGCGGACTGTTCGGACTTGCACGATCTTTTTCCTAGGAAATCGAAATTTAGGCTTGGTTTTTAAAAAATTCGCGGATTCACAAAATTTTACATTTTTTTTTCCCGGGAAATCTACATTCTATTTTGGTTTTTTGGAAAAATCGCGGATTCACCAAATTTTAGGATTTTTTCCCTTGGGAATCCAAATTTCGTTTTGGTATTTGAAAACAATCGTGGATTCACAAAATTCAACGATTTTTTCTCTGGGAGATTCAAATTCCGTTTTGGTATTTGAAAACAATCGTGGATTCACAAAATTTACGATTTTTTGCCTGGGAAGTCCAAATTTCGTTTCGGTTTTTTGAAAAAATCGAGGATCCATGAAGTTCGACGTTTTTTTTTTTTCATTTTCTTGGTCGACGATCGAGAATTCTGTCGCGTTTTGCGACGATTCGATCGCATGGGCGACTCGAGCTTTGGCGAGGGACCAAAAGATGTTAATTAATAATTAATCATTAACGTAATTGCCGATATGGATTTCGATCCGGAGCAGAAGCGAAGCTCCTTAATTACGAATTCGTCGATTACACAGTAAAAAAAAATCTCAATTTCCAATCGTGTCTCGAGCCCCAAAATTAATCATCCCCTTGTCTGTGTCTGTGTTCCAGGAGGAAGCTGGGTCCCCGAGATCCGATATCTGCGGCAACGAGAGCGACGGGGATTCCAGTGAGGGGGAAACGCCCGTTCCCAAGGATCAGATGAAAAATCATTCGGGTATGTTAAAAAAAATGCATCGAAATGTTTTCCGGAGACCGAAAAATCTGTGGTAACTTTTTGTCGTCGAAAAAAATGGCCGAAGACTCTTAAGCAGTTTCCCTACAAATTTTCCTCTATTTTCCGCTGCTCACCCAATATTTTTCCATTAATTATCAAAAAACTAAATCAGAGTGTAAAATCGTAGGAAAAAATGGTAAAAAATCGTATTCGCCTAAGAACGTGACGGCGTAGTTACTCGATAATGATAACACGCGACTCGAGGCGTCCTCCCAGAGCCAGAGAACATGTGAAGACAGAGCGAGAGGCTCGGAGCATGAGTAGATAATTCTAGAGAGACACCTGGTTCTGCGATATAGAGGAAGAAAATTTTTCCATGAGAATTCTTGCAATTCTGGCTGCACGTACAAATTTTTTTTCCTCCCCTCTCCCTCCCTCTCCCCCTCTCTCGCTCTCTCTCTGTCTCTTATTCCTTAGTTGCGTAAAGAGCAAAAAAAACCGAGACATAACAAAGAAAGAAAAAAGTGAATTTTCCCAGCGACGTTCGCGGGAGCAACAGCAATTTAAATTGAAATGGACACGGTTTGGGAATCCTCCAGACCGAGACCCACAGAGACGGGAGAGGGGAATCATAATAACGAGGGGAAAAAAAAATATTCCACAGAGATGGATACGAAGAGAGAGAGAGAGAGAGAGACGAATGCTTTTATTAAAAGCAATTTCACATGACACGTGCGAGACCACCCGTGCTTTCCTTACGTGGCGATAACTAATTGGCTTCGTGCAAAGTCTCTCTCTCTCTCTCTCTCTCTCTCTCTCTCTCTCTCTCTCTCTCTCTCTCTCTCTCTATTTATAAAATACTTGAACAACATATTAGTAAGTTGTGTGCTTGGCAGAGATAAATTTGCTAGTGCATAATGTGCAACTCTTTCGGGCTCGTCTTCTCGCTTCGACATTTCGCTATTTTTTGTTAAACCCATTTTAGCACCGTTACTGCGTGTGTTTCTATTTAAAAGTGGCCAAGTTGAAAACGGCTTGAGAATCTTGACAGAAGATGTGGAAACGGTGAATATATATTCATCCTCAAAAAAGGACTTTTATTACGCTCAGTCTGAATGGGATTCGATCGAGGCTTCTCCTCATCCTGCTCCCAACGGAATACACTATTATTTATTATTTATTTTCTAACCCTACGATCGCTCCGCTGAGTGTATTCTTCAATTTATAAGATCTTCTTCGTTCTTAATGATTTTTAGACTCTGTCACGAATGGAAAAATTAATTGTTTTTAAGGTCATTACTCGAGGCTTTTTACTGCAGGGCTGGGAAATCTTTTGAGGAGCTTTTCTGGACAGTATGGCCGAAGTTCTTATGGGGAAAAGTTGAAAAATTTATATGTCTCGTAAAAACTGTGATTCTTTTTTTTCTCAACGGTGACGAAAGCCACGGACAAGTTTATCGATTAAAAAAATATTCGAAAATATTGAAAAAATATTTTTCTACTCATCTTTTTCGTCCCGATGTCAAGAAACTTTTTAGAATTTCGTTTGAGGGCCGAAATGACCCCAAAAAACTGAGACGAAAAAAAGAGGAACGATTAAAATTCGGTTTCAAAGATGAAAGAAAATATTTTTCGAATTTTCTTTTTCGTTTCGATCTGAGACAGCTTTTTGGAATCTCGATCAGGTTCAAATTGACCCTAAAAATGGGGGACAAACAGAATGAGAAAATAAAAATTCGTTCCCGGGAATGTGAGCAAATGTTTGTCGAGTTTTTTAGTCGCGACGCAGGCAAGTTTTCCGCTCCTTCGGGTTGTGCCTGCCTGCCCATTCCGGCCGGGATAAAATTGACCCCGAGCCAAAAATCCAGGGTCAAGCCCTTCGGATTCACCAAAGAATTTCTCCATTGTTATTTCCTCGTCATATATATCGTCGCGATGATAATGACAAATGTCAATTCGTATCCATATTCATTAAGGACATTTGCGCGTCGTTATTATTGCACAAAATGATGGGGACAAAAAGTTGATATATTTTAGCACATATTATCCTATGCGTATGCGTATGCCTATGCGTATGAAGTGGAAACGTGCGAGAGAATATTGCTAAGTGGCGTGAAACCTGCGTGGAAAATACTTAGAATGCGAAAAGCGTGCGAGCGCGATGACGGGGTTGTCCGTGTAGGGGAGTCAGTAAGGAGTCGCGTACGGTTCGCGATGACCAAACTAAGACGACAACGCTGATGCCTAACTGGGAAGTAGGATCCGGTCGACAGCCGCGCGGGGCTGTCTTTCTCTCTCTCATTCCCTCTTTCTTTCTTTCTTTCTTTCTTTCTCATTCTGCGATGCAGGTGTGCACATAAATATCGATGCTAATATACCCTCGCGAGAGACTTACGTCGCGAGAGAGCGTCCTCGTCTTCGACGACGACCCCGTCTTCCACGATGAACACGTCCTCTCTCATATCTTCCTCTTTTTTATTATCCTGCTTCTTCTATCTTCACTTCTTTCTCACTTCTCTTTGCTCTGCTATGCAGTTATTGTCAATGTCTAATTATTTATTTATATATTATGCTTTATGCTACTCACGAGGCCTTTTTCCCTCTGTCTCTCGGGCTTTGCCATTTTTTTTTCGTCCAGTTTATCGTTTTATCGGAATTTGGCATTTTAATATTTATTCTATTATACTTGTCGCCACATTTTTCGTGACTCCTTGACCTCTCCATTGTTTTTGTTGACGTAAAAAAAATTCACGGGCTGGAAATATTTTTTTTGTTGTTTTTCTTTTCATCAAAATTTAATGAAAAATCGAGGCAAACTTTCCAGGGTTATCGAAAAATATCGATCTACCAGGAAAAGGGAACTGTCGTGGCTTTTTCGTGGAATCTTTTTAATTATTTGAAAGAAAAAATCGATTTTTTGAGAATTTTGGATCGCTGCTCGAAATTCCTGGCGAGTTCCTATACAATTTTTCGTCCAGTTCATCGTCGCCACATTTTTCGTGGCTCCTTGACCTTGCCATTGTTTTTGTTGACTATCAAAAATTTTCAATCGGCTGGAAAATCGAGTTTTTTCTTTTTTCCAAATTTTTCTTTTTTGGTCATTTCCGAGCTAATGATTTTTTTTCTCTGATTAATTAGGAGGAATGCCGGCATTTTCGGCGGGAATAATGTACCAGATGCCGCAGAGTGTGATGTACTCACCGAGCTCGGGGGTTTTGCTGAGTATCGGGCAGAATGGCCAGCCCGTGCAAATATCGCAAGACGGAAGTGAGTATCGATCTTTGAGAAAAAAAATGTTGATAAATGGAGAATCGACGATTTTTCTCGTCTCCGGGCAGATTTATCGATCCGCTAGGCTCGATCGCCAAGAAGAAAATGATGGATCGACGTCACACCCGATCAAGATTGATTTCCGGTTATTTTTTTTTTTTCTCTCTTTTCTTTCGGCCTCACGATTAATTAATTAATTGCTCGGGTGCACGTGTTCGTTTAGAGATGAAATTCTCGCTGGAGAAGTCGTCGATGTTGTCCGAGTCGGACTTGTCAGGCTTTTGCACAATCGCATATAATTTGTTTGGGTTTGAGAAAATACGGGGTGATTGAAAGTTGACCGGTGTCGAGCCATTTTCGTCGCTGCTCAACTCTCGAGGACAAAAAAAGGGAATTGCTGCTGCGAAAATAACAACAACAACAACAACAAAACGTCTCTGCTTGCTCTTTCTCACTCGTTCTTCATTATACCGATCACATTCGCATATTTGTCTTTACACTCCGGGGACTCGTTAACCCGGAAAGGAAGAAATACATATATGAATTAATTCATCTCTCGTGCCTGCACACTCAGCTGTGGTCCTTCGGACCTACTTTCCACGAATCCCATTTCGATCTCTGCCTCCTTTATTTCCACTCACTTTACTGTATATTAATCTCTTTCCTTGCCTCCGATCCATTCCGCCGACATTCATCATTTTCTTACAAACAAAAAAAAAAAAAACATTTTTCCTTTTTTTTTTTTTATCGCTCGATTGATATTTGTTTTTTCGTTTTTTCAAAATTTCATCATTTTTTTCCGAAAACATCGTTCCGAATGTCGTAAATCCAGATATTGGTTAGGTCGCGATCAACTTTTGTGGGCCATTTTTTTGTAAACATTTGCAATTTTTTTTTCGCTGATTAAGAAAAAAATGAGCAAAATTTGCCAACAGAATCTGAGTGAGTGAATCTGAGTTTTTTTTTCTCTTTCTGGAAAAAATTGGCATTGTACCGAGCAGCTCTGAAACTTTTGTAAAAAAATTTTTTCGTTTTTCTTCATTTTTCATTAATTAAAAATATAAAATCGAAATTTTTTGACAAAAATTTTCAGCGTTTTTTCCTTAATTGCTATTAAAATTTGATTCCGCGGCATAAAAGAGGAGAAAAAAAAGACAATATTCTACCTCGAAATGATAAAAAAGAGAATAAAAATTCTTTTTTGTTTTGTTTTGTTTTCGGCAAAAATCTTCATTTTTTCAAATACCCCGAGACTTTTCTCCAGATTTCGAAACGTTTTCTTTCTCAATTTTAATAAAAATTCAACATCGCACCATAAAAGCGAAGGGAAAACAATTTGGCACATCGGGCTACATCGTGAGATGTAGAAAATATTTTCAGGAGCAACAACAATTGCGGTTTATTCCATCTGAAGAAATAATAACAATAATAATAATAATAAAGTGATGTGTCGCCGATGGGAAAGTCTAAAGAGTCTGTATTGTTGAATCTCGTAAACGCAGGTGCAACGGCAGTTAATTCAGGACAGTCGAATCAGCCGTTCATAACGATACCGTTGAACGTAGCAATGAGCGCTGCGGGTTTGTCGATCCCCGTGACATCGAAAGGACTGTCGTCGCCGCCGCCGCCTCGGACGATCACTTCCGCTTCCGACAACTCGGAGCTACCATCGGATCTCAGCAAGGACCGGAAGTGAAGGCACGAAATAGCGTGGCACATAGGAGAAAGGAAAAAAAAAAAAAAAAACGTGAGGAAGAGAAGGAGAAAGACGAAGAGGCAACGTTTGTTGGTGAAAAAACGTATCGATGGGCGTGACTTCCGGTTCCATCATCAGGAAACTTCGGCAAATCGATCGAAACGGACATTTCAATTTGTCCGAGTGTTGAGGCTCGTGAAAGAATTTTTAACGAAACAACGATGCACGATTTTGTCATTTTAAATCGGGCCATCGTGGCCACCTGCACGTTCGAATTATTGCGGACGAGCCGAGGAATTAGTAATGCGAGGCGAGAAGATGCTAGAAACCGTGTCTAGCCACCTTAATTTACCTTCGCGAAGCGCTTATTATTTTTATTTTTATTTTTATTAATGCGTTGCTCAATTTACGCGACAACGCGTTGCCGAGTTCCTTTTACATTTTCCCTTATCAACTGCACGTCGATGCATTTTTTTGGGATTTTTATACTAAGCCGTTGTACCGGAATGAGAGAAAAACAATAGACGTCGCTTCGTTGTTTTTTTTTTTTTTTTTTTTTTTTTTTTTTTTTTTTTTTTTTTTTTTTTTTTTTTTTTTTTTTTTTTTTTTTTTTTTTTTTTTTTTTTTTTTTTTCCTGTTGAGCCTATAGTCGTCCGGGGATTATTCAATATTTTTATCACAAGTAAACGGAACGCGGAGCTTCCGGACGTTCGAGGAATACCAAAAGTGTCTGAATCACGATCGATGAGAAAAATGTCAAGTGAACATTTTTTTTTTTCTTTCTTTTCCATCGATCGAAAGCGTAAAATATACGAGAATTTATAATTTTGAGAAAAAAATAAAAAATAAAAATAAAACGGTGTGTACTTTTGAAATAAAAAGTTGAAATATTCGCTCTTCAGAGAGCGCCCGTGAATTATTTTTCTAGTCGCGCATCGTCGACGTGCAATAATGCGATTCACGGTGGCAATGAAAAAGTTGGCACATTGTTGCGCCACAAAACTTAAAAAAATAAAATTAAACTGTTGACGAGAGAACAAGAAAAAACGATTTTGGTTCTGGTCAACGATCTCGAGACCCTGTGAGCTTTCAGCGACGACAAAATATCCAAAAGTTTCATTTATTATTCGTTTACGCACCAGAAATACGTGCAAATGCGATTTTCGATGATTTTTAGATTTTTTTTTTTTTTTTCATTTTCCAAAACTCGAATTCGAAAATTTGCAAATTTTGATCGTGCAAATTCGAAAAAAAAAATAATGATTGTCCGTGAATTTCTTAGGAACGAAAAAAAATTCTGCAACGTGGAGGGAAATCTCGATAATTACATAGAAAATAAGAAAAAATCGTGGAACGTACTCGAAAAACAAAAAAAACATGGAAAAAAATTGCCTTCGGTGAATCCCGTTGAAATGATAAATAAGTATGAAAAATTTATTTGGCGGAGGGTCAAGCAGGAGACAAGAAATAATCTCTCGAATGTGCAATTTTTTTTTTTTTCTTTTCAAAGATGATCAAATTTATGTTTTTATCTCGAGCGCCTTTCCTGAGTTCTTGGAATTGTTACACGGCAAAGCTTCGAGGGGCTCTAGCCATTTGTTAAAGTTGTTATCTCGGGGTATCTTATGGCTTTTGGCGAAATTTCGCATTGTTCTTTATCGTAGAAAGAAAGTCTCAGTCGGGCCTCATAATCCTCGGCAGACACACGTGGGTCTGGGCTGTCCCAGCTCAATCAGCGATTTTCTCGAATTTTTAGTTTTTCGTAAAAAAAAAAACTGAATTTTTTTTTTCTTCTTTTTCATCTTTTCATCACCCAGTACAGGCTGTGGAGCTAAAACTATGTTCCTGAATTCTTTCAGATTTTTTTGACCGAGAACAGTAAAAAAGGTCCGGGTCCCCCAGGCCCATGTGTGTCCATGGGAATGCCCTAATTTTAGGGCATCTACGGAGGGATAAATATTTTTATTTATCACACTAAATCTACAATACGTTGTCTATGTATATTTACATTAACGCTAGTTAACGAAGTTACGGATCAATATGTACAGTATCTTAACAGACACTATATATTTTATATATGTATACATGTAGCTTTTTTATTATTACTCTTATCCTGATGAAACACGGCGGCAAGAATGTTTGTAAAACACGTTGTAAATGAATGAGAGAGCAAACGAAATATATATGATTAAGCTTGTATTTTCGTGGGTACGATTTTTTTCGTCGAGGGATGAGTAAGCGTTGAAATTTTAGGTTAATCTCCGAGATTTTTTCGAAGAATTCTATTTTTCAGGAATTTTTTGGAATTAATGGCAATTTTGCGGATTGTGGGTCGAATTTTTGATTTTCAATTTTTATTCTATCCAGGCGAGGAAATAATTGATCATTTTTACCATTTTTTTTTTCTCGCGTTTCTCTGGGATTTGCATGGGCTCAGTCGTTCAAATCGTGAATTCTGTTTTGGTGGTTTTTGTCGTCTTTTTGGAGCGAAGAAATAAAAACTGTCAGAAATCTGCGGTTACAATCTCCAGATGGAATACTTGGGGTCTTAGTGATAATTTTTCGGAAAAGGAACATTTAGGGTTCGGGTAACTGTCCAACGTATCGAATTTTTATTTCGAATCCGTAACTTGATATCGATTTTCGGTAATTTCGTAGAAATGGTATGCAAAAGTGACAAATAGGCGGATAAAATTTTTTTCTAACAATCAATCGTCTCTTTATACTTGTTCTCCCGAAACATCCGACGGTTTTCATCGTGAGCTGGAAAGAACGGAGTCAGTCCACGTGGAATCGATAATTCTTTGCTACTGTAAAGTGTAAACACAACACACGACGGTGGGCCGGAGAAGAAAAAACAAGTATGGGGAAGCGCGTTCGCAAACGCTTCGAAGTCTGGCCTGAACCGTGGCGCCTCCCACTGCATGGATGGCGTATGACGACATTATAAGGTACCTAGGGATTTTGTGTTTCTGAGAGAATGCTGATGGCTTTGAGAACATAAATTCCGTTGTGGAATTGTGGGCTGTTTGTAAAATATTCGAATTCTGGTTGGCGGCCGGATATATATTGGGAGAGGCAAGGACCGTTGAAAAAGAAACCGCGTAGATGAAAAGGTGGTCAGAAATAAATTGTGTCCTTGGTATTGCGTTTGGTGTGAAATGTGGATTTAGCGTTGTGGAGGTGGTGCGAATCGCTCGGTCGCGCACTCCGAAAACATCAAAATGTTTTTCCAAGTAAGACCGACGTAATTTTTCCCTTTAACAAACTTTTTCGACACTTGGTTCATGTTCTCGGATAAACGCCATCCCAACAGCCTCCAATGAACCACAGATAACCATGCTCAACCGTTTTCCAGATAAACGTCACCCCCAAAGAAAAAAAATCCTCGAAGGTTAAGGATGAGGAAAACAACAAAGAAGAGGTCGAGACTCAGCAGCTCTGTGAACTGGTTTTGGCTCCGTTTCAACCACAAACTCGTATAAATCTCAATTCGACGATTAACAACCCTGTCAAATGTTGTCTCAAGGTCAAAAATCCGAGCAACCGCAATCTGGAAGTAAGTTTTTCTCTTTTTTCTCAAAAATTCCAATTCCACTCGGTCCTGCATGTTACAGCGCGACTTTTTTCATATAAAAAAAACGTTCATTGGCCTAGAAATTCCTTTCCGCTGTCGGGAGATAATTCCTCAGATTTCCATTTAGAAAATCGCGCCCAATTGACACTTTGCAGTCAATTTGGCATTAAAATATCAACAATTCCAAAAGCGCAATTTCTGTTGAGTCCGTCGCTTTAAAAAATGTCCCGGATGTAGAAAAATTGCATTAATCCATGGAATTTGTAAAAAAATCCAAAAATTTTCCGTACGGCAAGACATTTTTCCTTCGAATAGAGTCCTCCAAGCTGCCAGGCAAAACTTTCAGTTTTCCATCCATGAAATCATATCTAATTGACACTTTACCTTGAATTTGGCATCAAAATGTAGAAAATTCCAAAAAACATTATTTTTCTTGTGTCTATCGTCTCAAAAAAAGTCTCAGGTGCCAAAAAATTTGACAAATTCATAAAATTAGGAAAAATTCTCAAAATTTTTTGTATAGCAAAAATTTTTCACGCGTTTATGGTGTAATTCCAAAACGCACCATTGCTGTGAAGGCTGTCGCCTAGAAAAATATCTGGGAAGCAAAAAAATTCCACAAATTCATAAAATTGGTAAAAATTCTTAAAATTCAATGCACAAGATAAAATTGTTCTCTTGTCCATGGCATAATTCTAAAACCCATAACTTCTGTTGAGTCTGTTGCCTCGAAAAACGTATAGGAAGCAAAAAAATTCCACAAATTTATAAAATGAGTAAAAAATTTGCAGAATTCACCGTACGACGTAAAATTTTCTTGTCGTTTTCAAGGCGACGGTGAGCAAATTACCACCTGCTGAAAGATCGGTGTATGTGAGCGTGTCGGAGCTTTCGATTGCGACGGGTAGCAAAGCAGAGATTGAAATATCATGGACGCCGCGAGAGAGCGGGTCCTGGAGGGAAACGCTGCAGCTTACGGACAACCGGCGTGTAAAATACGACGTGGCTCTTATTCTGAGTGCAGCTTCCTTAGGGAAAAAGACTCAAAAAGGGAAAAGTCGAGTTT
Organism: Campopleginae sp. 14b; assembly: GCA_030522525.1. Taxonomy (NCBI): domain Eukaryota; kingdom Metazoa; phylum Arthropoda; class Insecta; order Hymenoptera; family Ichneumonidae; species Campopleginae sp. 14b. The sequence continues at coordinate 15,370 of JAPYYS010001518.1, forward strand.
TGGTTCCTGCGAACACGAACGAGAGGCTCGTGGCTCGCAACGCTGGGCAGCCTGTCGTTCGGGAACTGAAGAGGAGCGTTCCCTTGGACAAAGAAAATGTACCAAAGGCCAAGGCGAGTCGCGGCGGGCTGGAAGTCCGACAAACCACAAAATTATCGCAAAGTTCTCATAATTTTTCGGCGATAATAAATTCGACGAAATTCAATATCTCGCCAATAAAGGAAAAGGATGAGCTGCCGGAAATAGAAATATCGTCGTGCACGGAAATGAACGTTTTGTCGGATAAAACGAGGAACGGCCAAGCCACGCGATTGGCTCATGAAGAAAATCACGAATTTTCGGTTATTATGAATTCTACGACTTTTAATCTCACGCCGTTTAAGCCTCGGGGCAGTCCGGACGGGGAAAAAACGGGTCAGCAACTGAGGATCGAAAAAAAAAAGTCGTTTTCGCCGCAGGACGTTGGAATCTTGTCCCCTGAAATGCTCGGCTTGCCGATGCTTCGTCGAGAGACTTACGTGACTGGAAAATGTGCGAAATCGATTGGTCAGCACATCGCAGAGGATCCCGAGGCTAAGAAGCACCAGGAAGAAAATTTCTTGGATTCTTTGTCGCCGCAGCCCGAGGGAGACGAAAAAGAGCCTCACAAAGCCTCGGATTTTTCGGTTTTGATAAACGACATGAAATTTCTCACGCCCCAAGGTCCAGGGTGTCGGGAAAAGGCGATTTTTTCACCGGCGGATTGCTCGACAGGAAATCGGACCCGGTCGATCGGTAAATCCGCGGCCAACGAGACGTCGTCGCTGAATCTCGCCGGCAACGACACGTTCGATCTGAGCAATTCTCGGGTAGCCAACAATTCGGGAGCCAATGGAACTTACGAATTATCGACGTCGCCGACGAGCTCGAAAAACTTGGATGCGGCTAGACCGTCTCGAGTTTTGTCTCAAAGTTTCGACCCCATGTCGCCGGCGGATAAAAAATCCGAACATTTGGGCTCGATGCACACGGGGATCGCGTTTTCCTCGACTCCGGTATGCCGGGAAGTATTTCCCACGAGATTTTCGACGAGGCCGGGTATTTCGCACACGCCGTACAAGAACGAGGACGTTTCTGTGAAGCAGGTGCTCGAGGCGGATTTATGGGCGAAATCGGAGCCGGAACTTCATTTCACGGCGTCGATGACATCGACCTCGATTCGTTGCGGGAGCCTGGACCGGATAAACGAGGAAGGAACTTCGCCGGAAAAAGTGTTTTTCGTGCCTCTCGATCGGACAAAAACTTTGCCGCCGGCGCATCAAGCAAAATCGACGAGATTCCGAAAGTTTGAATTTTCCCCGCCAAAAAAGTGCATCTCGGGTTCAGGCATGAGCGGCGACCGAACTAGGCGAGTGTCTCCGACCAAAGGGACGAAGATCCGGAAAGATAAAAAGCTCAGCGAGCCCTCGACGAGCTTCCGTAAGAAAGTTCAAATAAATTGCACGATAAAACGCGGTCGCGTCTCAATTCCCGGAGTAAGAATCGCGAACCTCTCGTTGGCTCGTTTGAACCAAAGCCACATAAAGGAAAAGAGCGTGAGGATCGAGCCAAAGGAAACGAGTGTCCAGCTGCACGACCCGAACGACTGCATCACGCGATTTTGCAATCCAGATTCATTCGCGGCGACAATGACGCACGATCCATTTTTATCGAGCAGCGTGTATTACGACGAGCAATGGATGGAGAAAAAAGAGCGGGAGTTCAAAAAATGGCTGAACAAACTTTTGACTCCGCCGGAGCAATTGAGCGCGGATGTCGATTCGATCCGCGTGGACGTTGGCAAGGTTTGGCAATCGTGCCGGAATCGGGAGGATGTGACATTGGCGGAAACTCGAGAAGCGGTCTCCGCGAGGTATCACACGAACACGCGATTGAATACGCTGAGAAAAGCGGCGTGCGCGATGTTTCGTCGAGATGAAGTTGCGGCGGCTCTCTCGAAAGCGACGGTCTGCGTGGAGCGTGGAACTTTGATGATTCGTCAAGATCGAGACTTGCATCGGGACATTGGACTGCAGAAAGAAATTCTGGAGCTTTTTTTGAGTTACAATCCGTTGTGGCTGCGGATTGGCCTGGAAACCATCTACGGGGAGACGATTCCTTTGCATTCGAACAACGACTTGGTCGGGCTGACGCGATTTCTTATCGCGCGATTCTTCTCGGACCCTTTTATCGTAAAGACTCACTCGCACGCGACGATCCTGAGTCTGAAGCTCGGCTCCTTCCCGATCCACATGAACAAATTCATCCTGAAGAAGTTTTTGCTGATCGTTTACTTTTTGGACTACGCGAAACGCAACAAACTAATCGGGCACGATCCTTGTCTGTTCCACAAGCGCGCGAGTCACAAAGAAAGCCGCGCGATCCTCTTGTCGCTTGCCCGGGAAGTTCTGAGCGGCGTCGGAGACCTGACTAAACTTTTACGCACCCACGGCTACGTCGTTTCCCACAAGCAGACTTATCTCGACGAATATGATTACGCGGTCAAGGACATCGCCACGGACTTGCGCGATGGAGTTCGTTTGTGTCGCGTCATGGAACTCGTCTCAGGGGATCGAAATTTAACGCCCCGATGTCGAGTTCCCGCAATTTCGCGCCTCCAGAAAGTCCACAACGTCGATTTATCACTCGGGGCGCTTCAAGGCTGCGGCTACACGCTCACTGGGGACATCGACGCCAAAAGCATCGCCGACGGTCATCGCGAAAAGACTCTCTCGCTTCTCTGGCAAATAATCTACAAGTACCAACAACCGAGGTTCGAAAAAGCAGCCAACACCATCCGGAAATGGTGGCGAGCGAGTCTCTGGTACATCAGGATCCGTAATTACTTGAGGAATCGTCGAGAGGACGCGGCATCGAGGATCCAGCGTGCGTGGAGATGTCACCGAGCACGAAGAATGGCCGAGGAATTACGCGAGGAGAGACGGCGTCGATGGGCCAAGAAAGAACAAGCGATTCGTGTCATCCAAATTCAGTGGATACAAAGAAAAGAAATGCTCCGAGATCGCAGAAATTTCCTCGCGACGAAAAATGCAGTTGTTTGTCTTCAACGCTGCTTCCGGCGACGTCGTGACTGCGCGACGTTTGTCGAAGAATTCCGGGGCAAGCGCCAGGCCGTTAAAACGATTCAGGATCATTGGCGAGCTCACCTGCTAGCAAAAATGGAAAGAGCGCGTTATTCGCAGCTTTTGGACTCGACGAGAACGATCCAGAGGCTCTGGCGAGCGAGGCAGGCCGGCCGGAGGGAATTGCGACGATGGAAAACTCTGAAAAGAGCGACGATCGTCGTTCAATCAAGATGGAGAGCGTTGCGGTCAATGAGGGACGCTAGAGAATCTTTCCGGACGAAAATCCAAGCCGCCCGGACAATCCAGACCTGGTGGCGTCGGAGTTTGCGACTCAAACGAGATCGCAATGAATTTCTGCTGAAAAAACACGCCGTCCGGACGATCGAGCGGTGGCGAATCAGTCAAACATCCATCATCATCGAGAGAAATTGCTTCAAAGCAAAGAGACAGGCGACGATTCTGATCCAAAGGAACTTCCGGAGATATTTGCAGACTCGAAACTCCGTGGAACATTTCCGGATACGCGTCCGAGCCATCAAGGTCATTCAGCGTTGGTGGCGATGTGTACGAGTCGCTAAACGTTATCGGATACAAAAAAAGAGTTGTATCGTGATTCAACGTTGGTGGCGAGGGTGCTGTGCGACCAGGATGGCGATTACGTCGTTCGGGAAGCTCCGGAGAGCCGCGATAGCGATTCAGGCGACCTGGCGAATGAAACGAGCTCGCCGGGACTTCGTGCGAATGAGAAATGCCGCTAAATTCGTTCAGGCTTCGTTCAGGAACGCCCGGCTGTCGAGCACCGTTCGCCAGGAGTTTACAGCGAAGAGGACCGCCGCGGTGAAGCTTCAAAGTTGGTGGCGCACCCTCCAAATCGCCAGGAAGGAAGAAACCCAGTATCTCGAGTACAGACGCAAAGTTATCATCGTCCAAACTCAATGGCGAGCGATTCTCATCGCGAGGAAAACGAGAATCGAGTATCTGAGGATTCGTAAAGTCCTCGTGAATGTTCAAGCCTCCTGGAGAATGGTGCGTCAGAGAAAAGTCTATCTCGAGCTACTCCGACGCCACAAAGCAGCCGAGGTCCTGCAGAAACGCTGGAGAGAACTGCTGGCTGCTCGAGACGCGAGGAAAAAGTTCCTCGAACTCCGATCCGCGTGCATTCTTCTTCAAAAACGTTTGCGCGACCTCAGACTCACTCGCGAGACCCGATTAAACTTCATAAAGCAGCGACGAGCTGCCATTGTGATCCAGACAAATTTTCGCATGTTGAGGACGTACAGAGAGTTCCAAAGCCAGAAAGAAGCGGCTGTGATTTTGCAAGAAAGGTGGAGAGCCAGGAAACGGTGTCTGGAAGTTCGTCACAATTATCTCCGGCTCAAGGGAGCAGCGATAAAGATGCAGCTTCGTTACAAAGCCAACAAGGAAGCTCTCCGCACCCGGGAAGAGCATCTGGAGCTGCGATCCGCAGTCGTGAACGTCCAGAGAAGGTGGCGAGCGAATAAATCGATGGAAGAAGCAAAAAGTCGATTTTCGCGACTCCGGCAAGCTGCGATCGTGTTGCAGTCGCAATGGAGAATGCTCATGGAGCGGAGAAGTTACCTGGAGACTCGAGAAGCTGTTGTGACCTTGCAGACACGATGGCGAGCCGCAAAGACTGCGAGGAGAGTTCGCGAGGATTACCAAAAATTGAGACGATCAGTTTTGTTCCTGCAAGAACGTCGTCGAGCCAACGATGCAGGCAAAGTTGCTCGGAGGCACTACGAGAGGACGAGATTGATAATCGTATGGATGCAGAGAAGGTGGCGCGCCAAATTGGAGCATCGGCTGCGGGATGAGGCGGCGATAAATATCCAGACGTGGTGGAGATCCTTGATGGAAATGAGAGAGTGCAGACATATTTATCAAAAGAAAAAACACGCGGTTCTCGTTTTGCAGAGACGATACAGAGCCCATAGAATCGCCTCGGAAGTGCGAAAAAGTTATCTCCACGTGATAGTCTCCGTCGTCAAGCTCCAAAGATGTTGTAGGTTCCTGCTCAACACAAAACGCCACAAAGTCTGGCTACGAAAACGTGAGATCGCTGTGTCCGTAATGGATAAATGGCGGAGACTCGTTTTTCGAAGAAAAACCGAAAGAGCCGCCGAACTCGCTCAGCTCCAAAAAGAACACGCCGCGGCGACGAAGATTCAAACTATTTGGCGAGGACGCCTCGTACGAAGGAGACAGTCCGCTGCCATGAAAAATCTTCGCGAACGCTCCAAAAGGGCCGCCGAAGCTGCAGTCCCTTCGGCTACGATCGCCTTCCAATTTCGACAGTCAATGGACACTCTCCAGCATTGCAAAACCATCGCGCAGCTCTGCGTCTGCTTCTCCAATCTCGGTTCGTTCTTTTCACCAAAATTTTCTCCCGAAATTTCTCCTTTTTCGATTTTCACTGTGGAAAATAACTTTTTTCTCAATTCCCGAGTTTCACTTCAATTTTATTTGCTTCTCCACTATAGACACTTTGACCAGACTCTCCTACAACGGCTGCATTTTATTCTGCGAGCTGAACTTCGTCGACAAAGTGTACGGAACCATCGCCATGGCAAACCGATCCATTCCATGGCTAGAAGTCTGCAATCGATGCACAAGCATCCTCATCACGCTCGCTAAGTTGCCAGAAACCAAAAAATATTGTTATAGGGTGAGTTTCTTTTTTTTTTTTTTTATGAAAAGAAAAAAAAGTTTATCGAGATTTCTGGACCCGGAAAATTTTTACTCGCGTCGCGATTACGCGTGGAAAATTACGGGAGTCGAAAAAATGTGTTACGGCTTGAGTTTATAGTTTTTTAAAAATAAATATTGGAGCAATATTAAGTTTATCACAATTTGTGGAACCGGAGATATTTGCATTGTAATTACACTTGAAAAATCACCGAAAACAAAAACAAAAAATTTTTACGGAGTCATTTCAGGTTTTTTAAAATGAATATTGGAATAAAATTAAGTTTATCGACATTTCCGGTGTCGTGACGATATTTATTGATGCTGAACAACGTCCATTCCTCAATAATTAATGTTTTTTATTCCGTCGATACTTCAGGGATTTGCCAAGGGTCAGATTTAGCGAAATACGAAATAAAAAAGATGGTGAGGTACGCGAGAATCACGCGAAATTTGCCGGGAGTTTTATGAATCATCCAGATTTTGTCGAACACTTGAGTCTCATTATTCCGGCTCTAGAAAATGGTTTTTTTTTTTTACGCAGGTCGATCAAATGGAAACTTTGGCCAGGCTCATGACAGTCGCAATCGATCATCACGTCGATCTGTTTCTTCGTTTGGCCACACTGCTGTGGCTTCTCTCGGAAAATGAAGAGTACGCGACCGTACGTATTCCCGATTTTCCCAAAAAAAAAAACAAAAAAAAAAAAACAAAAAAAAAAACAAACGAAATTTCAAATTTTCTTACGCCTCGGCAGGCTGTGACGAACTGTTCTCGAACGATGTGGATCCTGCGGAATCTGAGCGCGACGTCGAACAAAAAAAAGAGCAAAACTCAGCCAGGAATGGCGAACAAATCGATGGCATCGGAGGAAACTGCCTTATTGCCAAACTCCAAGCCCGATTGGGGCTTGAAGCACAAACGACCGCGATTGTTCACGACCGTTCACCACGCGATGGCGAGTATCATGAAGAGACTCGAATCCAATACAGCGCCTTGAGGAATTCTTGGCTCCGCTCGTTCACGCGGAATCGAAAATGAACCTCGCGATGTGCTTGTCCGAGACATTTTCATTGTGGGAACATCAAGATTTCGAACTTGGAGAAGAAATGAAAAGTTTCACGCGTGCTTTTTTTTCTAGAGATTCGAGTCTCATGTTCCGAGACGTTGTTGTGTTTTTTTTATGTTTTTTTTTTTTTTAGGAAATTTGACGTTTATTAACGCACGTATGGTCGATCGACAAAAACAAATGACCCATCGAACAAAATCTCCCCACATAAGAGCCAGAAATCGAATGTTCTTAGTTTAAAACTTTGTTTCATTCAAACGATTTTCTTTTGTATTTTTATATATTTTATTTAAACAAAAAAATTGACGGCCGATAAACTCGCATTTATAAAGGGGATGATGTTCAACTCGTATTATGAATGTTACGAAAAAATCCAGCGCTTAATCATAATTTTACTGCAATAAACATAATGAATTATTGATGATTTACCAAAAAACGAGGATTCGAGACTTTTTTTCCTGTCACGATTCCCTGGAACCTGAAAATCCTCAATTAATCACGGAACAACTCTCTGCAGTGTCGGAAGAGTGAAAATTTGATAGTACGATTCGATTCGAAAGAGAAAATCTAAATTAGATTATTTTTTGGGGCTCGAACGTATTTTCGAAAAAACGAAAATCGTCAAATTGTCAATCTAGCCCTTAATGATACCTTTAGTGCAATAAATATAATGGTTATTCGATTATTTACCAAAAAAGAAGATTCGAGACTTTTTTTCCTGACACGATTCCCTGAAACCTGGAAATCCTCAATTAATCACGGAACAACTCTCTGCAGTATCGAAAAAGTGAGAATTTGACGTTACAAATACAATCCGAAGAGAAAATCAACATTGGATAAATATTTTGAGTCTCGAACGTATATTTTCTAATGAACGAGGATCGTCGAATGATGCGGGAAGTGATTTCGAATCGCTGAGGAATTCTATCGACCGCGTTTCCGGGATATGTATTCGCTTACGATGTCGAAAAAAAAATAAAAAAATTGATATATGTTGGCGTAACTCAAATCTTCGGAATTCCGCACGATTAATCCCTACCACCTGAGGTTGGCAAAGAGAACGCGACGGAGAGAGAGAGCGCGAGAGCGAGAGAGGGACAGCGAAGTGGAGAACACGCGCTAATGTGTTCTCTACGTCACGGTGGATATAAAGGGGGGTTATACACAGTAGAGAAATTCAGGTCAAAGGTGAAAGTTTTTATAACGTCGTACGGTTGGTCAAAATACCTGTTGAACATGTAAGCATACGTGAAAAGTTTTGAGAGCTCGAGTATTGCCTCGCGTCTTCGTCGTTGAACGAATTCGTCAACGAATTTCGATCGAACGAAAAGAGAAAAAGATTAAAAAAACGCAGCATGTCTGTAAACAAGACACTTTTAGCGATGTTGCGAAAAAGCAACGGAATGTTTTCGGTGTTGTGCGACAAGTACAATGTTTTGTGCATGGAAAATCGTCTCCCAACGTCACCTCGAAGACAAATCGTTCGCGAAGACACCAAAAACTATGGGACTAAAGTGGCTGCTAATCAAAAACCCGATTGGAATCGTGCGGTCTCAGAAGCTGAAAAAATCGTCGGTTATCCTACGTCATTTTTAAGTCTACGATGGTTACTCAGCGACGAAATCGCCAACGTTGCTCTTCATCTCAGAAAGCTCGTCGGATCGAATCATCCACTTCTCAAAACTGCCAAGTTCGTACCCGAAAATTTCATTCTTTTCCCTCACTTCCGGATAACTTCGAAGTTTTCCTAAATTATTCTTCCTATCGTGATTATATTAATTCCCCGATCAAGGACATGAACGTCGAGTAAAATTTGACTTTATCTCGAGCGTGAAATCTCGATAATTCGCTAAAATACGAAACAGACGTTTCTGAGCCAATCATCTCAGAGTCTCGAGTTATCCTCACATCCTTTTTCCACAGGAGTTTAATTTACAATGGTAGGAATAATATGCAAGCCTGGGGCCTTATAGTGTTACTGATATCAAAAGCTGCGGGACATTTGCACGTCGACGATATGGAAGAAGATAAAGCTGCCGGAGTATTGCACAGGTATGTATACCGCGCGGGAGCTCCCGGCAAAAACAAATTTCTCAAAAATCAAGTCCATTGAAAGAAAAATCGTTGTCGCATTGTTCCTCAGTCAAAGAGCATTGGCGGAAGTTACGGAAATGATTAGAACGAGTCACTTGGTCCACAAAGGTTTGGTCAACATACAGCCGGGAGTTTATCCCGAGGCGTCTGAATTGAACGACATGACTTTTGGCAATAAGATTGCGCTCCTCAGCGGGGATTATTTGCTAAGTAACAGCAGCGCTGAACTCGCCAACCTAAGGAATCAAGATGTAAGGGAAATCATCAAGTTTTTGCAGAAAAGAATAGAAAAAAAATTGAACTTTCAATTTGCAGGTTGTAGAGTTGATGTCCAGCGCTGTTCGTGATTTGGCTGAGGCAGAATTCGTCGGCCGTAGGGACAGTCAAAATAATCCGTTGCCGGCAGAGCCGCCGCAAGACCGAATGGGCTACGCCGTGCGAGAATGGACTCTGCAAAATGTGTTGAGCGCCGGAGCATTATTGGGCAAGTCTTGTCAAGGAACTTTGACGCTGGCAGGACACAACGAGGAGATTCAAGCGCAAGGCTACAATTTTGGGAAACATTTGGCTCTGGCGTGGCAGGTGAATCCAACTTTTTCTTGCACTATTTTTATGATTCTGAAAAAGACTGAAATCGTTCAATTTCATCACGTTCGAGTTTGCATTGTTCGAATGCAAGAAAATTTTTCTTTCTTTGCCAAAGCCCATCATTTACATTCAGAATTAAATTAAAAAAATAAATTATTGAATTTAACGATTGATTATTAATATAATTAAAAACGAAATCGAATTATCCATGAAAATAAATATTTTTCATTGCATTTTGACGTTACAAACTTAAACATTCATGAAAATCGCAAAATCGAATGAAAGTTAAAAAATTTGGATAATTAAAAAAATTTAATTATTAAATTAAAATGTTAATTATTGAAATGATTAGAAAGCCAAACAGATAATCCATAAAAATAAATATTCTTCGTTGCATTTTGACGTTGCAAACTTAAACATTTATAAAAATCGCAAAATCGAATGAAAGTCGGAAAACTTGGATAATTAAAAAAATTTAATTATTAAATTTGAATATTAAATATGAAAACGACTAAGAAGCCAAATGAATAATCCATAAAAATAAATATTTGGCTTTCCAACATTGCAAACTTTAGCATTAAAATGAAAATCGAAATATTGTATAAAAGTTGAAAAATTTGGATAATTAGAAAGATTTGATTTTTAAATGGAAATATTAGTTATTAAAATGATTAAGAACCCAATGAAATTTTCCATTAAAAGAAATATTGTGCATTGCATTCCAACGTTACAAAATTTCAGCATTATTTGAATTTCTTGTGTCTTTCGAAATGGCAGGCTTGTTTGGACTTGAGTCCATTTATCAGCAGAGACGCAGGGACGCCATTTAATTTGTGTTCGGCCCCGATAATGTTCCACATCGAGTACAATGCCTCGATATTGTCGGAAATAGATAAAGGACTGGAATCAGTATCGAACGTAGATTACGACAAGGTTTGTGAAGATTTTCAAGTATTTTTTCTGAGTGTCTGCCGTTTTATTGTTAATTAATGCATTTTGAATGGTTGGCAAGGTTTATGAAATCGTATCGAAAGGTCCGGGGATCGAGCAGACGAAAAAGCTGCAAAAGGAACATTCGCAAAAAGCGATGGAAGTGCTGAGTGTCTTTCAGGAGAGTGACGCGCGAACAGCTCTCTCGAATATAATCGAAGCGATGGGAGATTTTTAGCAAAAATTCAAAGGCGATAGGCTGGTGTAAAGAGCGAGCAAAATACTCGACAATAGAAAAATGCCCGAATAAGTTGGAACGATCGATCCTGCGTCAAGTTTCAATGCGTTTTTAATTTCCAGCGTTATTTTCCGTTGCTCGTTATTCGAGATTCGGGGAGAAAATGATATTCACGTGTAAATCAAGTTCAAGGGGACGATGTACATTTTTGAATGAGTGGCGAAGCGCCAAAGATCAGGATGGACGACTGTGAAGTTTAAAATCGAACTCAGGCCCCGGACGAGCGATAAATCACCGGAAAGAATGCTCGTTGTTGGGAAAGTCCCGTCCCGTCGTTCGGGACGTTCGAATAACAATTTTTTAATAAAATAATTCAAATTCAAAATATAAATTGTTTATTGTTTAAAATCAATTTGTTTTAAATTAATTTCATAATTTTATTGAAAACTATTTCTTTCAATCAATAAATTTCAACGACGGGACGAGACTTCCGGGTCTGAGGGGTCGGGGCCGCGGGGAAATGTCGGACGAAGCGGATCGTCCGACAAAATTGCTGATCTACCAAGCAATTTTCATTTTCGCACAAAAAACAATATTTATACCGTTTAACGATAATTCCCCAACGATTCTTTATCGCGAGACGTAATTTATTCTTTGAAAAACCAAATAGACGATGTGAGTCGACTGTTTTTTTTATCGTTTCTTCATTAGCTACCTGTTGATGCCAAAAATAGTTGGATCTTACGTTTAAATATCGTCGTGTATCATATCAAAGTTTAATAACGTTTTGACGATGCGATCGAGACTCTGCTTCGTTTTTTAAACGGCCATAGAGTTTTTTTCGGGGTGAGCAGTTTTCATGATATTTTGTAATTGTACAAAAATTAACAACCACGACTATTAGATAGTATTTCGAAAATTCTATAAATATATATATATATTCATGTTATATATTTATCAACATTTTTATATTGTACCGTTATTATTTAATACGGCTATGCAAATTGTTAAAATGTACCATGAAGAAACAACGATGAGATATATATTTTTAGCTAAATAAATTTTTCTATTGAATTTTCACCACGCAGAATCCGATCGATTGGTTCATTTCATTGTTGCAAAACATCACAGCGCTTTTTTCTTTTTTTCTTTCAGCCATTTTTGGATAAATAAATTTTTGCATTGAATTTTTACAACACACAATGTGATCGATTGCTTCATTTCATTGTCGCAAAAAATCACAGCGTTTGGCGGCAGCAACAGGTGCAACGCGCAGCAACGGTGTGTAGACATCGCTTGTAATATAGGGTTCCCAGATATCGGTGTAAACGTACATCATATTGAGGGTGCCGTTGGATGAATTGGCAGGTCTCTGAGCAGCGTATCTACCACGGGTGGATACGCTACTACACCCATTGTTTCGGTGAACCCTAAAATCTTGCTCAGCACATCAGAGAAAAAGAAAGCATGCTCCGGATTCTTACAGGTTTCGCAGACGCGCGTCACCGTCACATACCCGTTGCGCGCGTATTTAAATCCTAGATGACCCGCGACATAAGGTATTTCGTTAATAGTCTCAAGTAACGTCCCTACGCTGTGGTACACACCTGGTGGCACACAGGCGCGATCTTCCTTAAAATCAAACTCCATTGCGATACCAGCGGCCAGCTCCGTTGTCATATTCAGGAAGTTTCGCTTGCTCTTGATAGGTACGTGTGAAACGGTCGTGAGTATGTGTATCTCGGCTAAAGAAACAGTCCAACTGCCGTGAAGGGACATACACTGTGGCAAATGCGAGGTATACCGTGTTGTTACATTATCGGGATAATAGTCCATACTACTACTATTACTGGGTAAAACCATATAAAACTTGTCCATCATTTTGCAGCCCTTTGTTTAGACCGTTTTGTTTGTATTTTCGATAGCTCAGGGTCATAACATTTACCGTCAATATCCTTGTCGTGGAGATCACGCAGGAAGTATACCACAGGACAAACACTGAGCGATACACGGTGAATCTTGAATAGCTCGCTGCTCCAACCATCTTCGTAACCTATTGCAAAGGCAGCCTTCGCATTGTAGTTACGTCCTAGCCTTCACGCTAGACCCCCATAATTTTTTCCCTCTATTTTACCAACCACCAACCATCAGTCGATAAAGTCACAGATCAATATCATCATTTGTCGATAAGTAAGCTACACTAGATAATAATACAAATAATCGATTACATACCTTTGAGCGCAATACCGTCGAATGGTATATACTTAATAATAATAATAATAATAATACATATATGTTATCCATCCTCCGTTATTCATACTTCCACACCGACAAATAATATATGTAATCGCGACACGTGTAAATCTTTTTGCATACTATTTTCTCACGCCTAAATTCATACCTGTAGCAAGAGATACCGAGAATCATCCTTCGCCTAAACACTCTCAACTCTCACCCCAAAATCCAAGAACCACTCTCACGACGAAACCAAATACCCTTCTCGCACAAACAACTCTTCCAGGAACTATTGTTAAGTAACAATAGATAAATAAATTGCATATTTCAATTCTCGAATCGTCACCCCCTCTTCACAAATTAAAACTTCTCCCACATCTCAACCACCAATCACCGAACTAACTTTTAACAGCGAATCTTTTTTAACCAATCCCAGCGAAGAGATATTAACAACGAAACCCTTCCATACCATCCTACCCCCGAAAGGTCCAAAACCACATCCTAACCCTTCAACTCTTTTCTTCGACAATTTTAAAATGAGAGATAAATAACTAACTCCGCAGTCTCGTACTGAAAAATCATAAGTTCACATTCAAATAATAACTCTAACTCAACTTATACCGAAATCTGTTTACAACAAATAACATAACCACAAGTGTAAAACTATTGTAATTCATCAAGTTTAACTACAGTGAATAAATATTATATTCTTTATTTTCAACCTACATCGTTAACGCGTAAAACTTATTTCGCGTCATCCGCAACTCAACGTTACGGAAGGTCCTCCTTTGGGGAAGATTTAAACCCAAGGTCACGTTACAACTCACTAAATCAATAATTAATAATTTGGTATTCGAGGATCATGTAGATGTTACGTCCCGAGAATGGAATTGCGACGGGATCGTAGAGCCTTAAGCTTGACCTCGATTTTTGTATACTGTTTTACCAACAGATTGAGGTTGCTTGACTTGGCAAATATGATTGCCTGTTTTGCCGATTACTATATATAACGATTTACCTTGGGTAGGTGAGGTTTGAGAGGGTTCTTGACCACTGGAGTCACGTTGACACCCCTTTTGAATAAGATACTATTGCACAAAATTGTTTGTCTATTTATTATAATTGATGAAAAAATGGTGAAAAGTCAATTTGTACACTGGTTATTACAATTTTATTGGTTGTGATTTAGATTAATGGAGTTAACGATTTCAACAATGAATATTGTTTGACGGAGACGAAAATATCGACTTCGGAGTTAGAGTCGCGCACAATGATTAGAATTGTCGCGGATTTAGACAGAGTTCGGTTTTTATAATTGTTGTCGATTTCTCGGGCTCTCGATGCTAACTGATTGAATGAATTAATTTTCTTCTGTCTCGAGTTCAGAGTTCTCTTGTGAAGTAAAAAGTGATTTTGTGGGGATAGGATGCTGTAGAAGGGATTGAATTTATTATAATTCAATATTGTGATTGGTGGAATGATTGTTAGCTAAACGTCGGCATTTTGTGATTGGATATAATTAAAAGGGGAGACTTTTCTGTAAAAGATGATTGGAAGAAAGGTCTTTCGGCGTTTAGGCGTTGAGAAAAAAACATGAGATTTTGATTGGAGGAATGGTCGAAGCGTGTTGTTTATAAAGGGTTGATTTGGTTGATTTCGACCGGTGACGCGCGATCCGTGAGAATCGTTTTGACCGTTGAGTTCGAATCAAAGCATGCCTTTTATTCAAATTTATGAGGTGTTCATTGATTATTTAAAAATTGACAGCTATTTATGTTACTGGAAATGTGTCGCTGAGATTTTCTGAGGAAGGATCGTGAGATTTTCTTGGTGACGGTTGTTGAAACCTTTTCAAGTGGTTACCAATGTCTCGGTCTAACGGTTACATTTGGGGTTTTGTTCGGGCGACACGCGCTCTTGGTCGCTTAGGTACATGGGGGAGTGAAAATATGTGTGTGGGCCGTTTACAATGGGTCTGTACAATATGAGTTGCCCATATTTGGCTATGCTATATACTAGTATTAACAAATATTGGGGAATATATAATATTACTTAGAATTTATATATTCCGCTATATTGATAATGTTCGTTAAAAATATAGATGATCGACAAAAGATGATATTTAATGAGTTTACCTACAGAAGGTTAAAGGTTTGAAAGTTCGCAAAAATGGAAAAATTTTATGGGCGCCTAGCGTGAAGGCTAGGACGTAACACCTCCCCCCTTAAGGTTGAGCGTCCCGCTCAATTAGATTGAATTAGAATTTCAATCGCAGAGTGCGAGTTATGCGTAATGTCATCATTTGTCGATTTACACAGGAGTAATTATTATAATTATTTGAAAACATTTTAATACATATGTTTTTGAATCATATAAAAATATTTCATGATATACGCATACATATTTAGTTTTATACGCTGATTTTCTGTCCCGTACAGTCTGCTACACCATACTTATGTCCATACTTAAAGGCATGTAAAGTTTCCAGAGTTCGATGGTGTGTAGTGAAGAGAATCAGACTGAGGCTGTTTTTGAAATGATTTTTTCATTAATTTTGTACTTTTAGTGAGCTATTTTTGCTCTGGCGCAATGTATGTTTTTGCGTTTTTCTCTTTGCATTTCGATTTTTATTTCGTTCTGATCTGGAAATGTTTTCGTTATTCATAAGGTCCTTTGTAATTATGGTCGAATTTTCCTACTTTAGACTTTTTATCAAGTAGATTTTTTTTCACGAACTTTGAATTTTACAGGATTGATATTCTTATCATAGTGTATTTTGATTTTTGTTTTTCATTTTTTTTCTGTTTTGATTATTACGAGCTCACTTTCGTACTTCTTGCAATTGAATAGCGTGATTTTTCACGTGATCGTCATACATGAGCATTTCATCCATGTATGCGAATTGAGAAGGTAGGCGAGCTGCTCTACCCAAGAAGATTCGGTATAGTGTGAATTACGCTCCTTCGCGTACGCTTGTGTTGTAAGCGAAGGTGACAAGTGTGAGCCATTCATGCCAATCCTTTGTATTAGTATAATGTTTTAGGTAGTCCGTGAGAACTTGGTGACTACGTTCAAGAGATCCGTTCGATTGCGGGTGAAAGGCTGTTGTCTAAATTTGTTCAATTTTCAAGACTTTAGTGAGTTGTTTCATAATTCTACCAATAAGAGCTGCTCCATGATCAGTCGAAATTATTTTTGGACAACCGAATAAGCATATGAAATCTGCTACCAATGCGAAAGCCATTTCATTTGCAGTTGCGCTAACGAAAAGTATTGCAAAAGAGAATTTAGAAAGATTATTTGAATTGCGAGAATAAAACGATGACCTTGGTCATATTCTGGTGCTATCGGTCCAACTATGTCCATCGAGATTTGGTCGAATACGTTGATCGGAATATCAGTGAGGACCATAGGTTGTTTCGTTTTTATTCGAACTAATTTTCCCCTTTGACAACTTTCATATTGTCTGATGTAATCTTCGACTTATTTCTTGAGATTGTCCCAGAAATAGTTTCGGCGGATTCTTTAAGTTTTAGTAACGCCTTTATCACCTGCAATAGGGGATTCATGGTATTCTTTTATTATACCTGGCCTTCCTTCGAGTGGGGTGAAATAATCTCGTCTTTGCATATTTAATTTTTCTTTTTTTTTTCTTTTTATTACATCTTCCATTGTAAATCCATGTTCCAGGATCAATTACAGGCCCCCCCACCCCTAAGATTTCTCTTTTTTCCACCCCCCTCCACTTTGCGTCTGCAGCCGACTACTACCCCACTGTATCGCATTTGCCAGGGGCGAAGGGAAACTGCAGAAAACCTTGCCGATACAGCTGGCTATATTTTCACTGAGTTTCAGTTGGTTAACACCATCGAAAACTCAGTGAAAACTGCCTCCCGCTCAGCGATTGATACGCCAGCCAGTGCGTGGCCAAACGGTCACCCATCCAAGTACTACTGACCGCAGTCTTTGCTGCTTGACTTGGGTGATCGCCGGGGCCACACACCGACCGCGTACCCATCGCTGTCGGTTGCAAATTTTATTTTTTATGTCTATGTTGAAGAAAGTTCCTCGAGATATTTTTGATCGTCAGCCATGTTGAGTAATCAAGATGACTCCTTTTTTCAGAAATTGCGGCTGATTCAATTTTTCAGTGTTCCATTTTTATTTTCAGATTTTTTATAGATTTTGTAAAATTTTGTTGAGTTGGAGGCGATGAATCGTTTTCTCTTGTATCACTCGAAACGGTTCTGTCCGCCGAAATGGCACAAATATAATTATCCTAGTCATTTCGAGATTATCATTTGTCTCGATAACATTAACGAAATCTGAGTCTGCGTTGTCTTCGCTGTTCATTGAATTATTTACAGCTCATTTTACAGCTACAGGGTTTTCGTTTCGTGAAGGGTTTATGGTCGTTAGGACCGACGTAAGAGGTTAATGTGTTACTGGACTTTTTGCACGTTTGTTTTCTGATTTTTGATTTTCTGATTCTAGATTTTCTGATTCTTAATTTTTCGACTCTTGAATTACTATTTTTAACGATTGGATTTACTTGAGTATTAACTCCAGGTTCATTGCTAGGGCCTGGTTGGGATAAACTTGAACAGTGGGTCGTTTCGTACGGGAAACACTTGGAGTGATTTCTCCTCGTGTTCGTCTGATGAAGACGAAGATTAATTTTTGGAAATATTCTTACCAGGTATGCTAGATATCTTCTGACATGATCTTTTCTTTTCATTAAGACTTTTCTTTTGTGCCTATCGTAGGCTGAATAGAGCGCTTGACTCTCTGAGTTTTCTACTGGAAACTCTCGATTTGATTTAAGATTTTGCGATTTATTCGCGGATTTTTTCAGATTAATTGATTCATGCGATTTTGTTTTTAAGCCTTCTAATGGCCCTATTCAAGATTCAAGATTTTCTCTTTGATGCTCTGAATTTTTAATTTTCTGATTTTCTGAAAGAAGCTCTGAGTTTTTATTTTTCTCATTTTCTGAGAGATGCTCTGAATTTTTATTTTTCTCATTTTTTGAGAGATGCTTTGAATTTTTATTTTTCTCATTCTCTGAGAGATGCTCTGAATTTTTATTTTTCTCATTTTCTGAGAGATGCTCTGAATATTTATTTTTCTCATTTTCTGAGAGATGCTCGGAATTTTTATTTTTCTCATTTTTTGAGAGATGCTCTGAATTTTTATTTTTCTCACTTTTTTGAGAGATGCTGTAGATTTAGTGTCCTCTCTTTATCGAGGATTTTATTAGACAGCTGGTCATGCTGCTGATTGGATTCCGAGATTTCGATTGTTTCCTTCATTAATTGATTATGACACGTTTCTCTAGGACTATCCGTGTCACTATAATCACTTAATTGTGGAGACAGATTTAGAGTAGAAGAAACCACAGGGATTTTTCCTGAAATAGGACCAGAAACTCGTGGTTTCTTTTTCCTATCATCTGAGTTAAAAGAGGAGGGATACAGCCCTATCGCGCTTGGATTCAGACTGAGTAATTTTCCTCCAGTTTCTGTTTCTGTAATATTCAAGACTCGGGAGACTGACGCGACCATGGAGTGTTCTTTTTATTTTGTTTTATTATTATTACGGAACTATTTACACCGGTGAATTATACGGTGAATTCGATGATTCTATGATATTGAATTTTAATGAATCATTCATTTGTTTCTCGAGTTCTGATCTTCGAAAAGGTGGATGACGGCATTGTCGCGTGTTAACGGGTTTATTGTCTACCATGAGATCCTATGCTTGCTGACACTGGTCGATCTGAGGGATTCGCCTGGTATATGGAAGAGATCCGCATAAAGTGTTCAAGACGCACGAGGGTCGTAGACCGTTCTGTTCGAGGTCTCCAGATCGACTGACTATTTTATTGTCTGAAGTAGTGCCCTGCACTTTTGTGAATATTAATCCGCGCGCGAAGTCCGCGATAAGCTGGACCTCGCGCGTTCGGAAGGTGTGGAGCGTCTTCTCGTTACCGTGGGTGGGATCACTAACGTCATCAAATTCTGCTGACTGTCGTCGTGAGATCTCAACGGTTGAAGCGTTCTCACCGTGTTAATGTTGAAAGTATTGTGATATTGAAATTGAATAATTTTAATGACGAACGGAATCCCAGGACGTAACACTACATTAACCGGTACGCGTTTCGTTAGGCGGATTACTCCTGCGACGTGCGCTATGTATCCGGGTTTATTCATGTAGTGGTACACAAATTCTGTGGGTGCGAATGATGCGAAACCGAGAGTGTTTCGAAGTACGCGTTTTTCGATTTCGCACTCTTGTCTTATGACGTTATTATAGAGATTTGTTATTTGGTTTCCGATGTTTTTAACGACATATATTAATTTTGCGTTTACGTAAGCGAATATGTCCATGTTACCGAGTGAAATTTGTTTTGAGGGGAAGCTATCTCCCATGACCATTTCTGAGATAAAGAGTTTTGGATGTTCTCTTTTTAAGAGATTTAAGCCACAGACTAATGTTTTTCTTTTTATAGTTAATGCTAATGTGATTTCTGACGAGGTAATGGAAAATATTTCTTCTTCGTCTACTGTGTTTTTTGTGTCCTTTATTTTGTTTGCTCTACCTTCGTAGATGATTTCGTTTTGCTCTAGGTTTACTGTCGCTTCGTATTCGTAAATGTTAATATGAATGTGACCCGTTACAATGACGTTGTCCCAATTACCGTAGGGGTCGGAATAGGATGTTCCTTTGCAGGATGCATCGCTACTGATATTACCCGCCATTACAACTGGTCTCGGATTGGAAGAATTCATTATCAGATTGTTGAAAAGAGTGTTGTATGCTTGGTAAGATTTAGTTAAATGGATTTTGTGACATTCTTCCGGTAAGACTTCTTCTATGAATTCGATTTCTCCGTTTTTTACTTCGGATGTGTGAGAATAAATTCCACAATATTTTATTTTTCTGCAAATTTCGATTTTGCATTTCCTTTTGGTCTTCGAATGTTCGTGTGATTTCGTACGGACCTTTGTAATTGTCGTCGAATTTACCGGTTTTTGGGTTTTTTACTAAATAGATTTTATCGCCGATTTTGAATTTTACGGGGTTGATTTTCTTGTCGTAATAGATTTTTGATTTTCGTTTTGCTGCTTCGAAGTTATTGTGAGCTAATTTTCGGACTTCTTGCAATTGTGTTGCGAGGTTTTTGACGTGTGCGTCGTACGTGAGGATTTCATACATGTACGCGAATTGGGAGGGAAATCGAGCTTCTCGACTTAGAACTATTTGATACAGGGTGAATTTGGTTCCTTCGTGTACGCTTGCGTTGTACGCGAAAGTGGCTAGTTTAAGCCATTTATGCCAGTCTTTTTTGTTGGTGTAGTGCTTCAGGTAATCCGTGAGTACCTGATGACTACGCTCGAG
>JAPYYS010001519.1:0-30923 GCA_030522525.1 Campopleginae sp. 14b
CTTCGCTCGTGCCGCAAATGTCGGGGCAGGCATCAAATACATGAATCTATCGTATTTAATTGTACTTTTTACCGTACTTTCGACCGGCTATAAAGAAAATTAGTATACACCACACGGGCAGAAGTTTGAGAGCCCTGAACTGCGCAACATGATAGCCCTCGGCTTCGCCTCGGGCATCATGATGCGCAGTCCAGGAATCTCAAACTTTCTGCCCTTGTAGTGTAATATACTATTTGTTGGCTAAACATTTTTTTAAAAAAATCAGATAAATTTCGTCAATGTAGCGCGAAATATCGTAGAAAGTTTCTTCGGAAAGTTAATGATTGTAATTCGAATCGTAAATTTGGCCGACAGTTTCGTTATAAATAAAAAATATTGTCAAAATATCGAAAATTTGGAAATTATGAAAAATCATTCAGTTCACCGTTTTCAAAAAAATATTGACGTTTTTTAACAGAATTTAATTTTCAGTATTTTCTCTGCGAGCCCACGGATTCAATCCTTTGGACAAATAAATATAATGAGAAAAAATAATAATTGTCGACACAATTCGGAAGCGAGCGTGTCGAAACACGAAGAGCAACGAACAAGCTTTTCGTGGCCTGTTTTGGAAACTAAATCAAGCCCGTCAGTCCTGACGAATTACGAAGAAAGTTTAACGACAATATCGCCATGGCCGGGAGAGACTTAACTATCTCGATAGTTCATCTTTCATGGGAATTATTATTATCGCAAAAAAGTAGGTTAATCTTGATTGGAATTCGTATCGCAGTAAGGTGCCGTATATAAGGTCGTATATAAAAATATCATATTCCTATATAAGCTTATCTGTAATATCAAAACCAGCCTGTCGACGTTCGCCCTCGCAATTTTCACAAAACGATCAAATTCTCCAACTTTTTCGATCTCGTGTTCTTTTATTATAAAACTTTTCCGCCGAAAAAGCATCGCATGTAATCAGTCACAGGGATTTCATGAAAATATGCTAAACATTTATTTTCTCGATGGAAATTGATTTACGAGTGAATTTTTGTTTTTCACTAATATGGAGGGATTTTAATTAACGAACTTTTCGGAGAAACCAGAAATTCAGAAAAATCGAGTTTTATCGGGCGGTCACCCAACCCAGTAATGACCTTACCGGATAATTTTTATTTGAATGTTCATGCGTGATGGATGTGATGATCGCCTACCTTTCGATGAAACTGATGGAATTCGCTGGCGAGTGAAAAAGAAAGTATCGTCGGGATTGGTCAAATTTTTTTTTTTTTTCAATTTTTTGATTTTATTTCGTAAAGATAAATGATCGATAAATTTATTTACAAAAAATACATAAAAGTCGAGTGTACAAACTGGTCAGGAGGTTTCGTGGAACATTCTCATTCGGTTTTTGAGTTTTGTTTTTTTAACTTTTCGATTCTCCTTCGTAAAAGTAAATGATTGATAAATTTATTTACAAAAAATACATAAAAGTCGAGTGTACAAACTGGTCAGGAGGTTTCGTGGAACATTTTCATTCGGTTTTTGAGTTGCTCGGCGTATCGGAGAGCCGTGTGGTCAATTTGAAGTTGGCGCATCATTTGTTCGCAATCAAGATGAGTTTGGTCGCACATGCGATGATGGTGTTTGAGGGCATCGCTAGGGTCAAGATGGTAAGCTCTGTTGGTGGAGGGGTCGAGGGTCGTGAGGGCATAATGGTTGTGGACGGTGAGAGCGCGTTTGGTGGAGACGAAACTTTTGACGGAGTCGCCGATGGGGGAGATGGCGGAAGTTCTCACGGTCTCGAGATAGAGGCACGCGGTAGAATTTTCTGGGGGATTGTGACACTCGGGGAGATTGAGATCGCGAGCTGATGAGTCGCTCGGTCGAGGCCCGATTCTGCTTTGCACTTCCGTGAAGAAATAAACGTTCCTCACAGCGTAAGAAGCGAAATCTTCGAAGGAACGACCGAGCTTGAGTTTCTCGTCGTTCAACAGCTCGCTCCACGTGTCACGTCTTATCGGCACAATGATTTCGTCGATGTCAATAGGAACGACGAAATCTGAGGTGTAAAGATTTTCGTAGAAACAATGATTGTAAGGAATGAGTTCCATTCGCCGTTTGGTCCACAAATCAGTGGCGAGAAGTTGTCGTCTGGCTTCGACGTCGTTGGGCAAATCACCGGGCAAATGAAAATCGAACCATCTGACGACGTTCGATTTTTCATACATTCTCAAAACCTTGGAAACATTCTCGTGGACATTAAAAACATAAACGTAAATCATATTCGCTCCGAGGATACGATTCAGCTCGACGAATGCGACGAGCTTCTCGCTGATGTCCTCGTCGAAGTCCAGCCCCTTTATACAAATACTAAACTCGTCCTTAACTATTTTTTTCACTTTCTCCGGTGCAGCTTTCACTAATAAACTATGACTAGGATTTTCGTTACAGGATCTTGTACCAACGTACACTCGCAAAGGACCTTTCACACTTGGCAATTGACACGTCACCAATATTCCTGTGTAATCTTCCCTGGAGCCACCCCACTCGTCCAACCAAATGTCTGAAACCAGAGCCTCCATGCTGAACGATCTTGTTACACCGTCGATGTCGGCGTGCCTGAAAATAAAAGTTCCCATTGAAAAAAAAAAAACCACCGTCGCTTATTAGCGAGCTTTCCGAGGTTCCGATCAAGTTTTTCTTTGCTGGAACTGATTCGATTCGAACTCGTTTGACAAAGTTATTCGATTGAAAGTCTCAATCGATATTTAATCGATTTTCGCTCCCAAGAAGTGGCAAATTTTGATTGGTATTACGAGGTGGATGCTGTCGTCCGAATTAGCACCGATGCGTGAGAATATTTGTCACGAAGATACAGCTAAATCGTGATTTTCGTTAAATTTCGTGAAAAACGAAAAATTCATTTTTCAATAATTCTTTTGATGCTTAATCCACTTTTTCCACTATTTTGAAATTAATTCAACTTCGGATTGGCATAAATGTCTGCCCCGCTATTTTTGACGAATACTTTCCCAAAATTTAGCACGCTGCTAGAGAAAATAATCAGTTTTCGTGCATTTCGACTATGCAAACTCAAAGATCGTTTTTTTATTTTCATCCGTCGTTCGTAACCGACTGCCTTATGTACGAGGCACCACTGAAATGAAAGTTTTGTTGGGAGCGATCGATATTTTGTTGGATACGTTCGCCTCAACGTTTTTTTTTTAAATCCCAAAAATTTGGTTACTGCAGCGCAAAATATTGAAGAAAAGTTCTTCGGAAAGTGAATTTTTGTTATCCCAATGGTAAATTTTGTGGACAGTTTCGTTATAAATGAAAAATATTGTCGAAATAACGAAAATATTTAAATTATCAAAAAGTATTTAGTTCACCATTTTCGAAAAAATATCGACGTTTTTGGACTAAATTTCATTTTCAGTGTTGGCGAAGTCTGTGAAAGAAATCCCTCGCCCGAAAGGGCGCCGGATGACAAACGAACGCAATTACTCTGGCAAGAGAAAGAGAGTGAGCTTACGTGAGGAAGAAGGTGAGTGTAAAGAGACACCCACGAAGATCAGGAACGAGGAGGACGAACGAGAACTATAATTCAACGAAACAACGTTCCGCGCTGTCGTAGTTCACGTTTCTTTTTTTTTTAATCATCCTCGCACCCTTGAGCTTGCTTGTTTTTTCTCACTTTTTGTTTTCACATCACGGTCAACGAAGCACCGTCACTTCCGTGGATTAAAAACTCATTTGGCATACTCGAGAGAACGGTAAGTCTTTCGATTGTCTGTTTCGTCGACGGTGGAGAAAAGACGAGCAAAGGCAACAAAAAACGCTCAGGGAATACCAAAAAAACAGCTGAGAATTTAAACCTGAGACCGTGAAGCCAATTATCGCGGAAATTGTAAAGATAAAACCTCTTGCCTAGTCGACAGAACAATTCAATCTTATTCTTCCACGTTTATCCTTGATTTCCTTTTTTCTTTCGTCCCTCACCGAGATCCCTCGGTTGGCCATTCTTTTTCTCAGACTTTACTCTCTAATTCGATTCAAAATAATAAACCATCGTTTTTTGTGGAATCAAAAAAAAGGAGATGAAATTTTACTCTCGTAACTTTTTCGTAATTGCTGCCGTGTACCCAATAACCGTTTCTGCATTGAATTCATCTTTCCTGAGTCCTCAGCAGTCTTAATTAATATTTCGTTCAATTATTAATTATTATTTAGTCAATAATGATTATTATTAATATTATAGTAATTTCGTCAATAATAACAATTACTTAGTTAATTATTATTTCGTGTCACACTAAAAATGAAATTTTGTCAAAAGACGTCGATATTTTGTTGGAAACAATATTTTTTGATAATTTAAAAAATTTCGTTATTTTGACAATATTTTTCATTTATAACGAAACTGTCGGCAATATTTACAATTGGGAAGATAAAAATTTACTTTACGAAGAAACTTTCCACAATAATTCTCGCCACAATGACTAAATTTTTGTGATTTTTTCAAAAAAACATTTAGTGGAAGGTATCCAAAGAAATATCGATCGTTTCCAATAAAAAATTTCTTTTCAGTCCATTCAAATATTCGATCCCTGCATTTTCCTTTCGCTGCAATCGACTCGGAATTTTTTCTACCGGAATAAAATGTATTTACATTTTTGAAAAAGAAAATTAAGCCACGAAAAATTAAAAGAAAAAATTTTCCCAGTCCGTTTCGAGGTCAAGGCAATTGGAAATTAATTTTTTTCATGAAAAATATTTATAGTCGTTGATTGGAGACAAAAATAATAAAAAATATGGGTCAAAGCTCCCGATTTGGGAAAATGTATCCAAATTTAGATTTTACAAAATGTCCGAGAGCTCGAACGAGTGTTTATACTGAACGAAGCGAAACAAGGGACTATTTCACGTTCACAATGGATTCCACTATCGACAAAGTGTGTATTACCCTGGGACTGGACACCAGGGCTCGTGCTATGGCCATCACTCCCTATCTTTATGCACTCTCGAACAAGTGGTGTCTTCCATGTTTGCCTGGGCAATTGCCTTGTGTCTTGATTTTTTGTTTCTCTCGTGTCGTGAAAATAACGAATCGCATGTTACGAAATGAAAAAAAAAAAACGGACAAATAAAAGAGGTCGATGCGTGTCGGAAGTTTGTCAATTTTGGTGGATAAATTGTCAAAGTTCATTGTGGGAAAAATTGAACTCGAGCAATTGAATTCTCACGATGCTCAATTTTTCGGAAAACATTTTTTTTTTTTTTTTCAATTCGAACTTGAGTTTGGATTCTTCTTACCAAATTGTGCAGTAGAGCGCTCCAGTGGTACGTAACAACGTCGAAGACGTTTCTCGCTTAACGCCAATCACCCTGACACTCGGATAGCCGGCGACTCTTATGTCCAAGTGGGCACTGTAGAGAAATAGACGTCGAGGTATCGTCTCAAGCCACTTATTCGATCTTTTCGTATCATCGATGCCGCCATCAGTGTCTTCTTTCTCATTCAGCCTCCTCTTCTTCCACTTCTTCTTAGTAGTCCTCCTTCTGATCCTCGTCACCGACGACGATTCCTTTGACGTCACGTACGGCTCTGATGATTTTGTGAATTTTTCATCCTCCACTGTAACGTACTCGTTTACGTAGTCAGGACATTCCACCGATGGACGATAATCCAGTGCCAATCTACGTGCCCATGAATATGCTACGATACTTCGCGTCCCTGGTGACTCCCTCTCTGAAATTTATATCCATTTTCACTTTTATTCAGCAACGTATGGACCGAAGGAATAAATTCGTCAATAAATCTCTCGAGTTAACTTTTTTCTCTTGCCAGCAATTAATTTCGATGACGTTTAAACAAAAAAATTTATGCACCATAAAATACACCATAAAAAAATGAAAAATATATAAATAAATGAATAATAATGCTAAATACACCATGAGAGACTCCTCTGTCGAATCACCGATGAACCTTAAGATACTTCGAATGGTTCGGAACCTGAGGTGGTTCATTCTGCAGAATTTCATGCGATTATGTAAATCTTCATAATATTTGTTAATCACGTTTGCATTTTTCTGGTCTATTGAAAATTAAAGACATCGGTGATGGACCAGCAACTCTTTCTACGAGATGCAATAGAATTCTGGCCTCTAGAATTACTTCATATTTTAAAATTAATTGCTTTTCCTAAAAAATCTCGAAAACCCTGAGATTTTTGCCTACTGTCTAGAGTTCTGGCTCAGGAAACCATTCTGAATGATGACCTTCGCCTCTTGCTATGAAATGCAAAAGGATTCTTGCCTCTAGAATTATTTAATATTTTTTGACACATTTTTTTCTGTAAAAAATCTCGAAAACTCTCAGACTCAAATGATGACCAGGATCTTTTGATTGGATCTCGCAGGATAAAAGGAAGGTCCGAAAGCACAATGAATCCTGGACTGAGGATTTTAAAAAATGGATGTAAACGCGAAGTTTTTGTCGAACGTGAAATTCCAGTATGATCGTTGAAACAATTTCACAGTTGATCGCAGCGAGCTTTCCGAGTTGATTTTCCTTTCTACGGGAATCTCTATGTAGTGAAACGTACTATATATATATAAATGTATAATGGGCACATACACACAGTTGCGAAATGAAGGATGGACATTAACTCAACTGGAACCAATGAAAATCGAATAAAAAGGATAACCAAGACGTTTTTTCTCCATCCTGCTCGCATCGTGCACAGAACAGATTCGCGTGAGGTCCACAGGGATGCTGGAGTATCGAGAGCTCCACGCACACACTCATCCACTCACACACGCTGGTGAGAAATGAAATAGAAAAAAAAATATAGTAAATACAATATTTTCTGTGCTTTTTTGTCTTCGTCTCTCATCCTGCTACAAACGAGTTTCTACGAAACACCAAGAACGCCTTGATTTTTCGAGTTCAAGTCTACCCGGAAACACCGATTTCCGGGATTATTGTGTCCATTTCGATATTTCAAGAATTCTCCAAGATTTATACGATCAAGATTTATCAAATGCGCAGAAATTAATCATCGGAGGATTTGGAAAAAAAATCAACGAACACCTGGATTAGGTATTTCTTGTTTATCGATTTCAAGCACTTTTTTACCTAAAATAAAAATAATATCGCTATTATTATTACTATTATTTCTTGTTTACTTCCGTCAATTCAGTTTTTCCTCATTTTTTGAGTTTTTCGATTTCACGCTCGTTCGGAAAAATAAAAATAAACAATATTGATACTCGATGGGAAGACATTCGGGATGTGACAAATATGAGCGCTTCCATTAAGGAGGTTATGCCAAATTAATTAAGGAAGTCAAGTTAATTAAGGAGGATGCCATGGTAGCAGCATAGGAGAATTCGAAATGATTAGAATTCGATGAAATTTGGTCAGCATTCTCTTCAGTATCAAATATAAATATACAATTTTTTTCAGATTTTTCTTCTACATAGTTTTCGAATTATTGGACACTAGAGTTTACATGCATAAGCATAGGATTCAGATATATATGGGTATATATTTCGCATAATGTAAACTCCAATTATTCAACAACTATGTAGACGAAAAAAAAAAAAAATTGTGCCATCGTATTCGATTCTAAAGAATATTATCACGAAATTTTATTAAATTCTTATCATAATGTCATATGTAGCTAACCTCTTCAAGGACACGGAGAATCGTACGTCTAATTCTTATGCGTCGCGGAGTACATTGATTCGCGAGGGATTCTGACGATCCGTCAGGAAGAACTGATCGTCATCGATCTGTGTATACAAAGCTAAAACGAAAAGAATTAATCGGAACCGGGAGTACGAAAGAGAAAGAGAGAGAGAGAGAGAGAGAGAGAGAGAGAGAGAGAGAAAAAAAATATATATATGTGGCGTGTCTCACGTCTCAATTATGCGAGGGCGAGTCTTGGCAATCGTAATCGTGGCATGACACTCTTTCTCTCTCGATCGGCGACTGTTCCAAGAGACGAGAAGAGAAGGGGAGGGAGAGAGACGGAGGAAGAGAAACCACTGGGCGACCGATGCGTCCTGAATTTTAATAAGCCCCATCGCGCTACTTCTCATGTCCTTTCCTTTTCCCTTCTTTCTCTGTCCCCCTCTCCCTTTCTCCCTCTCGTTTTCTCTTTATGCACTACTCACTGCGGTGATTAAATAATAATTTATTGCAAGTGCTTGTACGTTTTCGTGTCAGCGATAAATTGGCGATTTGTGCGAGTTGCTGTCCCGTCGGATTAAGCTGCCGATTCGAATCGAAATCCGAGACACACAAACCAACCAACCGACAACAGACAAACGGATCATCTTTTCCTTCTCTCCTTTCTCTTCTTCCCTCCATGAATCTTTAGCCCTTCGCTATTCCCCCGCAAATAAATTCCCTCGCAACACCAAAAATAAGATTTTGTTAGAAAATATCAATATTTCGTTAGATACGTTCGCCTAAACATTTTTTTTTTTAAATCACAAAAATTCCGAGATAGCAGCGTGAAATATTGAAGAAAGTTTATTTGGAAAGTGAATTTTTGTCATCCCAATCTTAAATTTTGCCGACAGTTTCGTTAAAAATGAATAACATTGTCAGAATAATGAAAACATTGGAATTATGAAAACATAATGTAGTTCACCGTTTCCAACAAAATATCGACGTTTTTTGACGAAATTTCATTTTCAGTCAATCAGCCACTGTCCAATTATTGAAAAACTTTCGTTTCCATTCAATAATTACGAACGAAGAACCATTCAGCTTTGACGATTCAAACGAAAAATACGATCGATTTATCTCGACCGAGTAAAACCTGTCGAATCGATCGAAAAAAATGGCATTGCCGATGAAATAGTATGTTTTAAATTGAGCCGTGATAAGGAACGGATTAATGAGGTTGCGGTGGACGAATCGTTAACAGAATGTCAAGCCAGCAGCAATCACTAGCAACATCGATAATGTAATCGATTAAAAAAAAATTGGCTCGTACAACATCTGTAGGCATATCGTCTGCACGATCTCCGCGATGGTATCCTCAAGGCAGAGCAGAAAAAAAACACTGAAATAAAGGAAGAAAGCTTCCGCAAGGCCGTTTCGCTTTGCTCCATTCGCGACAACGTTTCTCGCGTGCACGAGGAAGAAAGAGCTCGAGAGAGAGAGAGAGATCGCTTGAAATGTACTCTCCGGTACGAATATAGCGCTGTATTACTTTCGTCGAACACGGATGACCGTAAATTATATCGGAGCTAACGAAGTTGCTACATCTGAACACGAAGGATGCATCTTGACGAAAGAGCAAGAGAGAGAGGGAGAGAAAGAGACCTCCAAAGATTTATACCAGTGACGAAAAAGCCTCACTGATCCCTTGATTATTTACGGACTTTTTGCCTCTTGTATTTGATGCGTCCGTACAATCCTCTTCTCCTCTCGCAGCATCCACCGCGTCAGGATCATTTCTTTATCCCATACAGACAGCTCAGCCCATGAATCCCTACCAAGCCATTTATACGTGTGTGTCTCACAAGAACATGCGAATTCCGCCCCTTGTCTGAGCTCTACCCCATCAAATCTTCTCGAGAAAGACTCGACATATTTTTAATACTCTCTGTTGGACCCCTCGCTCCTTGTCTCACAAACTCTTTTCCACTCCAACGATTCTTGCACCCAAAATGGCCTTAACTCGTACAAAATTTCAATATCGCTTTATACTCACAAATTACTAGTATTTCGGCTCTCGAGAGATTTTTCAGAAAAAAAAAAAAATTCAATTTTCGCTAAGACGTATTTTTTCTGCCCTCCGGCCGGAAAGCGGCAACTTTCGGGCCGCTGAGCTAAACGAAGTTGCCGCATTC
This sequence comes from Campopleginae sp. 14b, assembly GCA_030522525.1. Taxonomy (NCBI): domain Eukaryota; kingdom Metazoa; phylum Arthropoda; class Insecta; order Hymenoptera; family Ichneumonidae; species Campopleginae sp. 14b. Next base: position 9,856 of record JAPYYS010001519.1, read on the forward strand.
CGGCAACGTCGGGCAGAAAAATAGTATACACCCCTCGGCCAGAAAAAAGTAAAGCCTCAGACCAGATGTTTGTAAGCCTCGGCTTCGCCTCGGCCAACAATTACATGTGATCTGAGACTTTTCTTATTTTTCTGGCCTAGGTGTGTAATATACTATTAATGTACAGTCCGTTTTCTTCCTCATCGCTGTAAAAAAAAAAAAAAAATTTCGAGGATTCCGGCCCTCGAGATATTTTTCGGAAAAATAAAAATCCAATTCTCACCCAAATTTCATATTTTCAATGCACAATCCTTTTTTCTTTTAAAGGCTGAACAAAAAAAAGAATTTCGAGAATTCCGGCTCTCGAGAGATTTTTCGGAGAAAAAAAAATCCAATTGTTTCAATTGTGTTTTTAAAATGCATAATCTGTTTTTTTTTGTTTCAACAGTTGCAGGAAATAAGAATTTCGAGGATTCCGAAGCTCGGGAGATTTTGCGAAGAAAGGAAAATCCAATTTTCGCTAAGATTCTGTATTATCAATGCACAATCCTTTTTTTCTTCTAATGACCGAAAAAAAAGACTTTTGAGGATTCCGGGTCTCAGGAGATTTAGCGAAGGAAGAAAAATCCAATTTTTTCTAACGTTCTTGTGTTATCAATGCATAATCCGTTTTTTGTGTTGTTTTCAACGGCTGCAAAAAAAAGGAGATTGCTACGCGAAGAGGCTCACATATTAGCCGAGTTGGTGTGGGAACGGACAAGAAGTTTGTTACCTGGTGTAGGTGGAGGATCTGTCGGAGGTTCCGGTAGCTGTGGCGGCATGTCGACGAGAGTGAGTACACAGAGTGCGGTAGCTAGGACAGCGGCGAGGCAGACTCTGCATAATTTTCTCATACCGGCGAGCAGCATCCTCTATTGTCTTTTATCCGGAGTTGGCTGAGTCGTTTCTCGGCTTCCTCACACATGTGAAATCCGTGAAAGGTTGGTGTGTGTGCGTGGAGTATATGGACAGGGGGGGGGGGGGGAGAAAAGCTTTTGGAAAGGAAATAGGACGCACGCAGGGCGATAAGCTTCCGGTTGAGTGGCCTGTATGTGAGCCCTTCCACAGCAAAATCGTTTTTTCACTTCCGGTCTCTGTTCTCTTGGCCTGGACCAGGAGAGGGCTCTGATTGCATGTTCCCACGTAGCCACTCAACACTCTGACACTCCTGAAGCACTCAGCTACCACGAAGAAAGCGCTTCTATGAGCAAGCACACTTGCACGCACTGAGGTATACGTCCTTCCCGAATTAGGAAGCAACCCTCGTCCAGGAAAGCTCCAACATTTTCCACTCAAACTAAAATATGATTCTCGAGGATACTTTGCCTTTATACACAGCAGCCAGTGCTCCAGCGTCGTCCAGTTATCTATGGGATTCCACCTTCGCACTTCCTAGTCGGGAAATTTCAATCTTGCCCTTCAGTCGTACGAAAAAATGTTTCTTCTGCTCGAACCGATCGAAATCAGAGAACGTATCTGCACAGGTCACGAACTCTGATTTATCGGACATCAAGTTTCAGGAGCAGCAGAACCGTAGCTAATGGTTACGTTACTCGGTGCTTCCCATCATATAATCATCATCATCCCGGATGATCCTGGTCATCATCTTTGCAACATGCAGCCGCGATTAAACTCTTGGCCTTCAGCCGCGCTCGGCACTCTCCGCCAACTTCGAAATCGTGCACTTAAATCATGCCGCATCTATATATACAACGCATACACATATATATATATATATCCATCGAGAATGGGCTCCCCGAGAACAGCTTCCGCGTTCCTTTACCACGGGCTTTCGAGCTAGGTGAACGGTTAAGTGATCGAGCCAGTTGTTGGTGTTGTCGTTGATTGTGAATCCTCCGGCAACTAAGAGGATCTGCCGAGCTCAGACCTACAAGTCTGCCAACTAAATGGCCAGCAACGAGTAAGATAGCAAAAGGGAAATGGCATGAACCAGAAGAATCCGATGCCCGAGTGAGGTGGATTATCCCAGGCCAACCAGCACCAAGCAGCAGTACAGGAGACCCACGCACCAGCAACTGATGTTTATGAGTTAAAAGTTAAAAAAAACTTCTATTTCCAGGTATACGACTCGCACTATGCAGATGGAAAAATTCTCGTGAATAGTCTTCAAGTTTATTTGATCTCGAGGGAGTTGTTGACTCGTTACCACGTTTATGGCATGGCAAGCCGGTTACGGGCATGTCACACGCTTACGATCGGTGATGCCACACTTTTAAGATCATCCGGCTATTTCCCTCGCGGATCCTCTGCCCGAAGGTTAAACAAGAAAAAAATGAAGAAATTATTTTAGCACGACATTCGCCGGAATATAAACGAACGCCGACAGGTCAGACGACATCCCACGCGAGATCCAACCATTGCCAACGTCCACCTCCAATCCCGACAGCATCAGGTCCAAGCACCATTTATGGACCGACGCGAAAAGACTTTACGAACGATGCTGCAACCTCAAGGAACTCGAGAAGGATCATCGACGAGAGATTTCATCAGAGACACAAATTGCAATATGATTTTTTTTAATTGGAGACCGAAACTCTGAGCAAATCTGGTCCATATGAGTCTGGATTGAGGCCACTGGATGCTGTGGCAACCGGAAAAGTGATCGGTTGACGATTCGTCGTTTTTTTACGCGCCACTTAATGCCAATCTCGTCTCCGGCGTTGGCGATTTCGTTCAGACACTTTTATCCACACGATTCAGCTTTACATTGCTGTGTAATTAAAGTCAGGAGGCGGGTCAAGGATCGAAGTACCCGCTGAGTTCGATGTTACGTCCGAAAGTAAATCGTTCATCGTAGAATATTGCTCCCTCTTCGTGAGAGCCAAACAAGCCGAACTCTGTCTCTCTCTCTCTCTCTCTCTCTCTCTCTCTCTCTTTCTCTTTCTCTCTCTCTCTCTCTCTCTCTCTCTCTCTCTCTCTCTCTCTCTCTCTCTCTCTCTCTCTCTCTCCCAGTCTTTCTCTGACTTTGGCCTATCGGAGTATCGAGGAGAGGAGCAAGAGGTCAGCGATCGTTTCCGTTGAGGCCTCTCAATCGTTTCCTTGTGACCTCCGCCTACTTTGTTCTCCAGGCACAATAATCGCGGTGATTCGGTTGATCACAGTTGCACGGTTCTTCGTGAACATTCATCAAATGACACCCAATGGCGAAGACTCTCTTCCGTAGTATTTCGCAAGTGGAACAAGCCGCCGGGATGCCGATCCCGTTATCGCTCAGATAGAGCAGTTTCCTTCGATCTAATGTGACCTATAACACTGCCTGAGACTTTCGGCATCGCTCCCGACGTCCAACTCGGACACGGAGTGGGCCAATGAAACGGAGAAACGTTTCGAACTGTGAGAGATTGGCAACTGGGAGGCTTCTGCTAATGGATCGTCGGGTGAGCATCGAGGAAATAAGAAAGAGAAGTTGGATGCTCTTTCTTTTGCAGCAACGCCCACTTGCTCCGTTTGCTTCTGTTCGGCTCCGAGGATACAGCCGCGAGCGTGACTGCCCTTAATTCATTTTCACGGACGTCGCTTTTTGTCGCTCTCTTTTTGACTCAGCCTCTGGCACTTTTTTTCGTTGCCTCTTTCATTGGGTTCTCGGGTCAAGCAGTTTGTCAGAGTCAGTCACCCGAGAGATGGCACGATTCGTTCCGAACTTGGCGCTGCCCTTAAAGTCTCTCGCGGTTATTGATATTTTTGTTGTTATTTGTTTTGAGACTCTGAAGGTCGATAACTTTCAGAGCGTCCTGGGCTTTCGGTACGAAAGCCAATCCTCAGGGCACCATTTTTTCTTCGCACTAATAAATTGCCAATCGTCTTGGTCTGCGGGGATGATGTAGAAGCTCTTGCACGATGCTCTACGAACGCACGTGGTTCTCTTTACGAACACGAGGATTGGCGCAATCCGACTTGCACGAGAGACGAGACCGTACTGTGCTCTGCGTCTGTGAAGACGGTTAACACGCGACCCACGAGCCTCCACCAGCCGTTCGTTCTCTTTCTTTCTCTTATTCCCTCGCTCTATCTTACTCGGCGTCTCGTCTCTCGACTTAGGACGAGAGGGGCACCTCTTTTTCTCTTCTCTTTCCTCCCCCTCTCTCCTCCTTTTGCTATACTCTCGCGGTTACTCATAGACTCCCTTGCTTTTTGCTTATTTTTATCGTGTGCCCGTGTTCCATCGCATTGCTCGCAATTCTTGCCCTACCGCGCGGTTACTATACCACTTGCTTTTACTCCCAGTACAACTTTGCCTCTTGCCTTACTACGTGTACAGTCTCCCAGACCTTTTTCCATCTTTGAGCGGTGGAGCGACTTCTCTTGTTGATATTTACGTGTCGCGGTGATTCTGCGACGAGATCTTCGATGCTTTTGGGCACGTGGACCAGCAAAGCCCTGAGGATTCTAGGGCGCAGGATCTAAACTTGTTATTCGAGCACGAGGAAGAAAAACGAGAAGCACGAGACGACAGCGAGTAAGAAGACGCGAAATGAAAGGACAAGAGAGTGGAGGCTGAGCTATCCGCAGATGCCTTGACGTCATTTGTAATGCCGGGCGGCCTAATGATGCGGCTGCTCGTGACGGCATAAGAATAAGAGTTGCTAGTGGACAAGCGGAGCTCCGATCGAGGGCGAAAGAGCGAAGGAGAAAGAGGAAAAGAGATGTGACCGCACAGAGCAGACCAAGATCCGGCCTAGCTCCGTCCAGACGTCGTGTTGCTTCGCGTCTCCAGCGTCATCCAAACTTCCTCGTCTCTCTTTCTCTCCGCAGCACTCGGGATCGACTTCTTGCTTTGCAGCAGTTCGATTCAACGTCACGAGTCAAACGAGACGTTCCACCGCGAACTCGTGACAGCAACAAAACTAAGTTCTCCCTTTATCGATCCACAATCATCACGGCTTCCGCATTTAACCTTTTCCTCCTACTCAACTACCCAACTTGTTGACATTCTCATTTCAACAGATAAACTAGTCCAGCATTTTACAAATTTTTATCTCAGCTCAATTTAACACAACGAAATGATTGAATCTCATAGAGGAAGCCTTTGAGCATCGTGTATCTTGAATAAGCAATTTACAGTTTTTTTTTCTGTTTGCATTTAAATTATATAATTTCGACTATTTTTCTGGAAAATAAAAAGGAAGTACGAACTTGTACACAATATATTACAAAATTTGCAAAAATGAATGTTTTTGGACGATTTTTCGAAAATCTCAAATTTTCGTAAAATTCGAAAAATCATAAAATCTAAACCATCGGACCGATATTCCCCAAATTCAATACGAAACTTCCTATTATGATATACTACTCATAAAAAAAAATGAGCAATAAATCTGAAAAATTGGGGAAATTACAGCGTCGACAGATTTTTTTCGAAAATTCCAAAATGCTGTAGAATCTGTATTTTACTGGCAATTCCAACAAAATTCTCAGAGAATGAAGGCCTTGCATGGATTAACATCTGCATCTAACATCTTTTTTCTAAATATGATTTTTCGATGTTTTGGAACATTTCAAGCGCGTTGACATTGAGATCTGAAAAAAAAAATTCACCGTCACACAGCTTTCTCTACGAAGCAGAAAGAGACCAGGAATTTCCCTAGGAAAGCGAAATCGAAAATATTCATTGATTCAATCGCAAAAGCCATCAAACTTTTACTCCATACATGAAACATGTCCGATAAACGGTCTGTGCGTGCGTGGGCATTCTTCATAGCACAAACACACTCACACACACAGCCTAATTAGGATAATACAAGCTGCAAAAAATGCATAGAGGTGCGATAACCTTGCGGAATGTTGCTCTAGAGCGAAGAGCTGAGGTGAAGGTAGGCTCGCGATACGGGAAAAAGGGTTGCTTCGTGTTTTAGCTTGCAAAACCTTCACTTTCGATAGCTCCGTGCATATACGTACATTTTTACGAATACACTCTAGCTATCGTTTAAATGGTGTATTGTAATAGGGCGTATAAATTATACACGACGCTACGGGCTCGCTCTTTCGATGGGGAACTACGGTAGACCACGCACGACACTCCCATAGACAATAATACTCCTCTGTTTCGCATAATTTTCACACAAGCCTCCCCCCATATTGCCTTCTACCTTTACAATCTTCTACGATAATATCGTTAATTTGTGCACTCCCGCAGGTTAACTCAAACGCGCGTATGGGGGGGGCACTCGGGAGACAGAGAGCCCTAATGGCCGTTATGGAGCGGCGACAGACCCAAGAATTCAGAATACCTTTTCATATTGCATGCCAAAGAATTTAGTAACGTGCTAAGAAAAAATAAAAACGAACCGAGAAAAATCACGAATTTTTCATGCCCCTTAGTAGCCAGACTGCTCATTACACTTGTTACCGTTCAAGGCTATCAACTTCCCATTTATTTTCTCAGTCGAGACCCTTGGAGGTCACATATCGCTTACACTATTTTTTTCTCAGTCCTAATCGGCTCGACCCAAGTGAAAAAATTTGATACAAACTCTAGAAGAACTGTTCTATACAAAGTCTGTAAGGACCATATAGGAATTTGGGCATATAAAATTATATATGTTTTCTAGAAATTCTATACGGAATATGACGGCTTTCGGGAAATAATCGTTCATCACGTAAGATATAGATTTCCAAAATATCCGCTCTATAGAAATTCTGTAAAAAATCTAGGGAAATTCCATAGAAAATCTATAGAAGATTTTTAGAGATTCCATAAAAGATCCATGGAATTTTTTCCTATTTTACCATTTCCCATATTAGTTTTTATAGAAGTTCTATATTTTTTCAATATTTCTAACGAATTTCGGTATAATTTTCAATCTCTATAGAAACTCTATAAAAGTATTGAAAAAATATTAAACATAGATAAATATGAAATAAAATACATATAATTATAAAATATAAATATAATTTCTGATTTCTATAGAAATTCCATCGAAATTCTATAGAAATATAGAAAAAATTTAAAATGTTAATATAATTTCTAATTCCCATGGAATTTCTATAGAATTTCTTAAGAGCAGATATTCTAAAATTGGATATCTTGCACGATGAACGTTCATTTAACGAGAACCGTCATATTTCGTAAGGAATTTCTATAAATCATATTCTATGCCAAAATTATTATATCGCCTTTACAGAGATTCTATACAACAATTCTATAGACCCTCTACATCATTTTTTCGCTTGGGGATGTTATTTTCAAAAGTCTAGATTAATCTTCACGATTCCACGACTTGAAACAAAATTCTCAATGTCTTATTACTACACGAGCTGCTGCTCACAGACCCGCTGGACTCATCGAACCAAAAACAATTAGGAAACTAATTAACTAAGTGTTCTGATTTTTTTCCAATGAGAATATTACCAGGGGAATGATCTTGATTAACGACCCTCGATTAGGTCGATCAAGAAGTGCAGTGAGCCGGGAAAAATACCATCGTCGTACACTGCCCTATTTTTTTTGCTAAACTTGAAATATATCAGCGCAATTTTGTTCCAATTTTATTCTCCGCACCGGCGACCCATTAAACGAGCCTTTTTCCTAACCCCCTCATTTGCGTATACAGTGACAAAATATATAACTGAAACGCATCTCTAAAGGCAGAAGCCGAGAAAACGAAGAAAAAACATCAGTCAGCGTTCATCTCCCTCACTTTTTTCTTGCCCAATGCAGTCGTTAAATTTTATGCCGACCCGCTGAGCCGTAAACGGTTCTGACTACATAAATACTCCTGCAACAATGCTACTGGCTCTGCACCAATGCAGCTCGTATTATTACTGCACAGCAGTACGTATACGTGCATGAAATTACATGATACGTATTCTTCGAGATTTTACGTAAAAACGATGTTGGCAATTTAAAAAAAATTAATCAACCGACTCAATGAGAAATATTTCCCAAAAAAAAAGAGTTGAGATTCTGCAAAATCGGCGCTCGTCACATGGCCGAGAATAAAATTCGCTACACTCGTTGATTCGTCGAGAAATTTTGGAAAAAATGGATAAAAAGTTGAAAAATTGGGTCACTTGGTCGATTATGAAGAACCGCTACGTGTGTATTTAAGTACGAACGTGGCTGAGATGAGAGAATACATCGAAAGGAAAGATTGAGCGTCAGCAAAGTGCAAAGGAGCCGGTGAGGCTTAAGGGGCAGCGCAAAGAGTGAAAAAAAAGGAAAGAGAACTCGCTCTCTCGTTTGCTCATTTTTTTTCTTATGCATCTTCCAAGCTCTCGCTTATTCGTACCGCGTATGTTGGCTTTGCTCGAGCGGTAGTCTTATTTGCTGAAAAAAAAAATTATTAACTTTTTTTTTCTTCGGATAATACGTACACGTTGTTCTAAGGGATAAACGTCCTTATATTTTTCTGTGCACCTCTCGCTAAATGCTTTCCTCTAACCTGCAATTATGCAATTACGGAAAATTCAAATTGCACCAAAACACTCTGATTTTCTCGCACACGTTGTCAATCTTGCTACACATTCACAACAACAACAAAAAAACAACCTCCTTGTACTCTTTTCTCCGCTCGATAATTCTTCTCGAAATATATTTTCCTTACAAATTGCCTGTCATTACGAATCCACGTTTACACTTTTTCAAGAAAATTTATTTAGTCGCTTTAAACCTTTTCAACGCGGAGGAAAAATCCCAACAACATTTTACGAGTATGATTGGTTGAGACTTTCATGGGAAGAAGGATTACAATAAAATGTTGTTTTTTATTTTTTATTTTTTTTTTGACAGAAATTCTTGATACATTGGTCATTATATTACGGCATTAGATGATTATTGATTCTTGCAGTTGCTATTTAGAAATGCAGGTTGGAAATGCAATTTTTATTGTTATTAATTTCGGGAAGACGAATAATGCCATTTGGTGCGTGTGAAAGGATTTATTTTATGATTTAAATGGCCGAGAATGATGGTCACGATTGTGTCAATCGTTTCGATATTTTCTGCGGTGAGTGGAACAAAAAAGAAAAAAAAAAAAACAGTACCACATGCCAGAGGGTTTTCAATATTCTCGTTTTATCGTTGACTCGTCTCGTTGGGAGTTATCGGAGCGTGTAATCCGATCGTTGGATATACCGGTCCCTTTTTTTCTTCGATACACGTACACTTTATGGCAATCCTCGGTAAAGTTACATCCTGAGTTGAAACGTATACTCGGATCGTAAAGAGGTGAAGAATCGATCGTGCACAAGTTTCGATGCAGCTCGAACTCGGTACAGCTACACACACACAACTGTAACAGCTGGCAATTCCGATCCGTTGTCCATGAAAGAAACGCGTCTGAATATCCGTATGTTTAAAAATAAAAGCACAAAAGAATGAATGACTAGCAGAATGTTTCTGTTATTCGATTGAATTTTCATCGAAACACCAGTCACTCCGAACTGTATCGATCTCACAGTTCTCATTGGCTGCCAACGAGCCAAGTGCTCCGAAGTTTACTATTCATTCTCCTTGGTCTATCCTCCCAAACTGTACTCGTTGTCTATCCGAGCGGTAACGATTCTCGATTATTTATCATTCCGCAATCCCGCTGCATAAACTAGACCACATCATTTTCACGTGTACGAAGATTCACAAAGAAATATAAATCATTCAGACAACACCGCAACAATTTAAAGTCGATCAGACCAACGCGAATCCTCCGCCCGATTATTTTCCAAATCTAAAGCAACCGCTCCATCAAGAAATATTCCTATCCATATTATTGTTACAGAGAAACATGAAAGAAAAGTGAGAATGGGAACAATAATCGCAAGATGCAACTGGTGTCTGAGTCGTTGCGCGAGATATTTCTCTCTCATTTCCATCACGTAATCATACCACAAGTTATCATCAAAAGGTTTTGCTCCGGTATCCACAACACCGCTAAATTACGAACTTCCCAGAAAAAAACACGGACATGCATTTTTCCAGAATAGCAATTTCATACGCGTCAATAATCTCCACATTTTGCTCATTCGAAGAAAAAAATGACTTTTTTTTGTCTATCACTGAAACGAACTTGATTTTTTTTCCGAATCGTCATTTTTCTCTCGCACTCACGGTTCTCCCTTTTTCCATTCCCCTGAGTCTTGATGCATGCACGTGTTTTGTTTGCATTCGCGCGAGCGATGCATGTCTCGTAGAGAAAAGAAGAAAAAACAAAGTAAAAATTGCCGCACGATTTGCAGCAATCTTCGAGTTTCTGTCTCTCTCTCTCTGTTTGTTTTTTTCTTTGTCCCACTCGAAACGTTGTAAGCGTGCAACAAAGCATTCGAGCGTACACACAAACGCTACTGAGGACAACGATCCGATAGGCCTGTAAAGAGGCACACATATATATGTATAATATCATTGAGTTTGTTTCCCGAACTCTCGAGAGAATTCACAAGCCAAGATCGAGATATATACAAAGGATAAACGCGCGCCAGAGAGAAGCAGAAAATGCCTTGTTTCTTCTTCCAGGCTTACGCGCACGTTTTTTTTATTCACCTGCTGAATAAAAATAAAGAAAAGTCGCGAGATTTTAAAGCTTTCTCTTGTTTTCTTTGCGTTTCCTCTTATTCCCGGGGTGACACAAGTCAAACACCTTCCTATACATTCCCTGATCGTTCTATACAGTTATTTCTATCGACATAGTGAGATCGAGCTGCTTGGAGAAAATATATCGATACCTGTAAGGACTGTAAGGTCGTAAATCGGCTTTTGATCGGGCATCCTGGATTAGCCGGAACTTTGACGGCAACTTTGATGCTTTATCCGTATGACCGATCGATGAACAACAGGCGCGATCCAGCGGGAGCAAGTGAGACACGAGAAAGATAGAGAGACAGAGAGAAAAATCGTCAAACTCGTTTTGAGAGCAAGAAAATTTAATAGAGGATGAAAGAGGTCTTCCGCGACGTAGCGTGACTCCGAAGGAATCATCAACCATGATACAATATTGCGATATGAAGGAGCCTCGAATTATCGAAAGGAAAAATCGCCATTTTTAGAGCCTCGCGAAAGACTCGAAGCTCAAGATTTGGAATGAAAACGCAACGGAAAGAGCTCTCGTAATGTGAACCGAACTGTGAGACTGAAAAGAAAATTTTGTTGGATCGGTTCGACTGAACGTTTTTTTGTTTCAAGTCACAAAAATGTTGTCATTGCAGGAAGAAACATTGAAGAAAGTTTCTTCGAAAAGTCAATTTTGGTCACCTCAATTGCAAATTTGTCTGACAATTTCGTTACAAATGAAAAATATTGTCGAAATTCTGGAAATTTTGGAATCACCAAAAAATATTTCGTTCAACGCTTTCAACATAATATCGACCTTTTTGACGGAAAAAATGGCTTGTGTGGATTAAAATTATTGCGAAATCGATGACATCGATCAACAAACGCGTTTCCCCGGAACCTGATTCACATTTTTTCTCTTATTCACTTTTTTCCCACGCACGATATCGGAAGGAGAAGGAAAAATAATTTTTCTCGTCTTTCATAAAACAAATCTGTTTTCCTGCATTGTATTGAATTGGACTAAATTGATTAAATTTCATTATTGGTTGAGGATCCCGAGTTGTCGAGTGACACTCGTGTCTGATCCAGTATCGTATTCTTGGCCGTTTCTACTGCGAGAATTTTTTTCCATTTCTCTGTCGTTTCTCCTCTCCCTACGCCTGCCAGGAAACGCGCGTTTATTAACGGCGAAGCAAGACGATCTCGGAGGAAAGTTTCGAGCACACACGCAGTCCCGTTTGGCCAGAAAATGAGAATGGCCAAGATGCGTTGAGATAACGAACGAGAGGTCATTTGAGTTTACCGTTGGCGTCATCCCGTTCGCCTTGCTACCGCAATTCGTTTTTAAATTGAAAGGACTCACGCGTGTGCTTTATTGCCAGGAAGAAGAAAGCCTCGAACAATAACGAGGCACTTCTTTGTTGATTCTCTCCGCGGTACTGTTGGACTCTCGAAAAAGCATTTGCGTGCTCGAATTTCCACGAGCCGACTGTCCAAAATCTCACGGAATAAAAAAGTAGCGGAGCATAGAAAAAGGAACAAAAATACGAGGACAATACTGCGGGGACTGTAAATAACTGGGCAAAGGGCCATGGTCGAGCAAAACGCTTGTCACCTCTGATAACCTCTAGAAACGAGAATATAATTGATAGCGATACCCGGAAGCCTTTTCTCTCTCGCGCGCGCTCGAGATTATCCCTCTCGATATTCAAACGGTACATATTCTGCAAGTAACCTTGGACCCCGAGCACGATGCCTCTCGAGACGTTCTCTGCTATACCATTGAGAGTGTGAAAGCTGAAAGGCGAAGGCAGCCACGAACCAGCAGAAGAAGAAGAAGAAGAAGAAGAATAAGAATAAAATACGTCGAGTTACAAGAAGACAAAGTATAAAAGAGCTCGGATCCACATTACGTAGCCACTTAAGATGGACGTGGTCAAGATTGTCTCCGAGTATCTCGTATCTGCCATCTGGCTTGATTATGCTAAAGCCATTGGGCAGAGGATCAACGAGGCCGGTGAACTTGACGAAGACGAGCTTATTACGTGAGAGATCCAACGCTGAATTCCATTTGTTGAACGTCTTCGTAAACGTTTGACCTTGGGATTGTGGTGCTTGCCAAGGTTGTGAGTGAGAGATTGATCGATCTGCAAGGAGGCGACGATCAATCAATGGCAAGATCGATATTGTCACGACCTGTCATGGTTTTTTTTTGTGTCTAGCAATTTTCGATGTCGCCCAGACGTCTCGTCCTATTTATGCCGATCGAAAAGTGGGCGTTCCAGCTTTTGATCGCTCGTCGGACTAAAACCATCGGCTCTGAGGCTTGCCACTAACGGGGACATTCACGATACCGTAATTTCAGAATGATCCTCTTGGCCAGACACTAAGACAATCAAGTTATCCGAGAGCAGTTCGCAGATACAAAACATACCGACGTATTGGTTCCGTTCGTGTCATCGCTCGGTGCCTGCTGGACCCTCTTCGATGTAGATACGTGTGTGGAGATTGTAATTCTCTTGATGTTGGCTCGTTCGGTTTGCGACCAAGAGAACGAGAGGCGCGGCCGAGTGAGCGGATGAGGGACCGAGTGATGCGGAAGATAACGCGCGGTACAGTACGGTCATCATCGTCCCTCTGACACGAGCATTCGCCCTCGAGAGGTGGAGGGATCATCACGCTACAGAGAACAGACACAATCCGTGAGGCAAAACAGCTAGCTCAGAAAATATTCTCTATGTACAGAGAGAAAGAACCACCAGAGCAACTTTCCTGAGAGGAGTCCCCTCAGGAACAACGGAATAGAATGCCAAACGATTCCTCATCCTCTCACTCGTCTTTGAATCGCGACCTGCCCCATGGTCAGAGATCATCGCCCCCGCGCGATCCAACATCTTCGTCTCTTCGTCTTGCATTTCCTGAAGAGCTCTTGCTCAAGGCTCTCGGCAATACCAAAGTTATTCTCTACTCATCTCTCTCTCTCTCCCTCTCTTCCTCTTCCCCCTTGCGGGTCGGTCCTTGGTGGTTCTTTTTTCTAGTACCATACGGTTGTTCCTTTATCATTTTATTCCATGCGATATGGACCAAGACCTCGCGATGTCAGGCTGTCTATAAACGAATGTCTCGACGATTAAAACTTCGGCGATCAGTGACTACGTCATGAAAATCCTGTCTCTGAAAAAAATGCATAATTTCTCGGTTAAAATAAGAAAATACTGAAAAAATATAGAATCAAGACTCTCTACGGAGTTCCTGCGAGCTCGTCTCGAGTCGACCACTTCGTGCTCGAGCAATTAGTTCGCTGTGGCTGCTGGTTTAGGTATTTTGGGTGGAGCAGGCGAGTTACCGCAACGGTAGACCGACCACACGTGGTGTTTATTTTTTTTCTTTTTTTTCTCCACTCAAATACGCTCACGTCGTTACAGAAAACATGTAGAAAAAGATTAACTGGACGTTGCCGGTGTATTGTGCGATTTTCAACGCTTCTCAAGTTCGACTCGAAAATGGAGGGTGAAAAAATAACAAACGAGGCAAGGATCATACGATAGAAAAGCTGAGGATCGATTTTTTCGTATTTTTGCACAGAATCATTAATTATCTTGAGGAGCGTGGCTACACACAACAATGTTGCATTGTAAAAGCATAGGAAAAATCGATATTATTAGAATTTGATGAAATTTGGTGAACATACTATTTAGCGTTAAATACGAATATACAATTATTTCAAGATTTTTCTTCCACATAGTTTTCAAGTAAATGGACACTAGAGTTTACATGCATAAGCATAGGATTCAGATATATATACAGGCATGCCTTTTGCATATTGTAAACTCAAATTATTTGACAACTGTGTAGACGAAAAATGAATAAAAAGTTCGGTCATCGTATTTGATGCTAAAGAAACCTCCTGAATTATGAAAATCAATAAATGAACAGTAAAATCCATAGAGTTTCTATGGGGAGACTCAGCCAATGGTCGAAAACATGAAAAAAATGTCAATACCATGAAAACCAATCATGTCTCTAGGAAAATTGAATGAAATTGTTGGTAAGCGTTGAATTTTAATGGACATTTCCACCGAGAATCTTTTCCGGCCGATCTCCTAGAGACGGAATAAAAAAAATCATGGATCGAATGGAACGTCTCGGGGAATAACTGAAATCTCGATGGAAGGAGAACTCTTGGTCTTTCTTTCTCTGGATTTTCTCGATGTCTCCGTGGGACTAATTATCTCTCGTTTGTAATCAGATCACCTTGTGGTATAATCCTGAATCGATACTAATGCTGCTCGTTTATAAGCCTTTTAAGTGTGGGCTCCGTGGCCGCGTCGGTTCACGATCACGTGCGGGATATCCATGGAAGCCAATACATGGATATAAACATAGGAGGATGTGTGCCAATGACTGAGGTCTCATGCAAGAATTATTCACCCTCGAATCCTGTGCGCTCGAAATAAATGCAAAATCCTCGCATTGGCTTAGTCCGGGGATTCGTTGGCGCATCTTAACGGCCCATTCTCCATCCAGGTGTCCCGAAAACAATTGTGGAATTATCCCCGAGCCATTCCTTCGACAATAAACGAGTCGATTCACCCGGAGACCAAACAAAACATCCGTTTGCCTCGTGATCGAAAAACAAGTGTGCAAATTAAATGGAGTCGAGAGTCTGGCATACTAATGTCCTTTTTTTTATTCCCTCCTCAAATCCCTTAAACAGCCAATCACTGCATCCTTTTTATCCAGTTTACCTCAAGATTCCGGGGATTCGCTCGCACATGGTGGGATTTTGTCGTTTTGCCCTACCAGACGAATCCATCCAATCCACGTATCACTATAGATATATATATATATATATATATATATATATATATATATATATATATCTCGCGATATCCTATTGCCGATCGTATTAATTACCCGGGGATTCGCTCTTCTTGCCGGCCGCACAAACGTCCATCGGCAGCCAAGTCTCGAGGGCAATCTCGTTCTACCTTTAATGAGAGAGAAAGAGTCAGCCTCAATTCGATTTGCTTTATTGCGACTGGCAAACGGGAAAGCATAGAGAGTGCGACGGAAAAGGGACGACTTGCTCGTTTACTCGTATCCCTCGATATAGGCTTTCCTATATGCAACTATTTTAATTGAGTAGTGCAACACACTGTCTTTCTATGTAAGAAAATACATTTTTTTACAAAAAATGATCAAATCCTTTTTTTTTCTCCTTCTGATACTGTGCGTGGAAAAAAGAGGCTAAAAGAAAAAATCTGGATCGGGTTGCGGGGAAACATGTTTGTTGATCGATGCGTCATCCATTTCGCAATAATTTTCATTCCCACGAGCTTTGTCAAAATACGTCGATATTTTGTCGAAAACGGTGAACTAAATATTTTTTGATAATCTCAAAATTTTTGGAATTTTGATAATTTTTTTCAATTATGACGAAACTGTCAAAAAAATTTACGATTGGGATGACCAAAATTTACCTTCCGGAGAAACTTTGTTCAATATTTCACGATGCAATGGCAAAATTTTTGTGAATTAAAAAAAAAAACGTTGAGTCGAACGTATCCAACAAAATATCGATCTGTTCCAACTTGATTTTCGTTATTTTGATAATATTTTTCATTTCTACTTAAACTGCCAGAAAAAATTACGATTGGGGTGACAAAAATTTACTTCTCGAAGAAACTTTTGCCAATATTTCGCGCTGCAATGACAAAATTTTGGTGATTTTTCAAAAAAACGTTTGGTCGTATCTAACAAAATATCGATATTTTCCAACGAAATTTTCTACGAAAATCTCAACTCAATATCGTCGGATCGGGTCTCGGGTAGTCGTTAATGTTTCCGTTCCTCTCCATTACTCAATTAATTATTCCATAATGACGATAGAGCGAATAGTTCACTCCGTCATTCCATAAGTTTATTTCTCGGAGGGAAAAACGAGAAGGAAAAGTTGCAGATACGATGTGCGCCGGTAACGAGGGCCAGAGAGAATTACGCACAGCCTCGTAAAAATGCCACGGTTTACTTAATAAGCATCGAAGGGGGCAGCATGAAAAAAAATAATAAGAGGCGAAAAAAATGGACGAGAAAGAGAGAAAGCATCTGCGAGAGAAAATGCGAGATGAGAGATAATTCTGTTTGCTTTAACGGGCAAACTCTTCTGCAGGTAATACGCGACGATACATCAATTCTACAGGGTGGCCTGAGAATCATTTCCCAAATCGTAAAGCCCGATAAAACTGAAAATTTTCCAAAAAGGAACATCGCGACAATTTATTGCTCCGATCCACCGTTGCCCAGAAATTCCGAAAGCTTATGGCGAATCTGCACATAAAAAAAAAAAAAAAAAAACGCATCAATTATCCTCTCAACTTCACATTATGATTTATCTATTAAAACCTTTTGCATGCCACTTTCGAAATATGATAGCTCGTGTCGAGCCACAAGTCAAAGATTACGAGTGCATTTTGCATATTATGTCAGCTTATGCAAAACACTTTCGCTCACTGCATGTCCGTCGCACACAGACTCGCGCACGTCTGAAGCCGACAAATCCATAGGCAACTCAGCCTCAAAACAGTCCCATAAACAACACGACCTTACACTTGGATTCGGGTGTTGATCAAGAATTCTTCAGCGACCTAGAAAACGTGCATTCTGGGAGCTGAAAATTCGACGAATTGAAAAAAATCTGGTAAATATCTCAAAAGACGTCCGAATCTTGTTTATTATGGCTTTTATCATAAACAGATCGTAGCCCATTTAATTTCATGGTGGGGGACGCCATGAAACCCCATAAGATTTTTTTTTCTTATTACGACGAATATGTTCATGTCGAATATTGGGTTAAACATACTTTTTTAATTACGCTATATATTTTATATTATATACAATAAAAAATACATTAATATAAAATATTATATTAATAGAAAAATTTAATTCATATAAAATATATCATATTTTATAATTATGATCAATATTAATAGAAAATATTATTAATAATATAATAAAATAAATACAATAAAATGAATAAAATACAATATATTTATGATGAAATATTATTTTCAATATTACATTGATAAAAAAATATAATTAATATAAAATGTATTAGATTTTATAATTATATTTTGTATTATATTTCATATTATATATTTATATTATTTTTTTTTTTTCCTGCATCCCTGCTTTCCTTTTCAATTAATCTTGGGATTTCGGAAAAAATAATAGATCTACGTATTTATTGGTGTTGGTTGGTCCACGAGTCTCGAGCTCACGTATATTATCCAGTGGGAAGGAGAGACCCCACGAGAAGACCTCCTCGTTTTCTCACGGCAAGCAATGAACACGCTTTTCCATTGGATGTATATAGATATAAAGGGTGTTTATAAAAGGAGCATATATAGGTATTTGTGGAGTAAAGTCAAGGTGAAGGGATTCGTATGTATTCGAGGAGGATGAAAGAGAGAAGTTGGCTATTATGCAGCTGGTACCCAATGATGCAAATCAGAAAGTTAGTTCTGTCCAGTTTCAGAGGTCATTATATTGGCCGAACGAAGTATTATAGCAAAGGTAGAAAGAGAGAGGAGTGTAGACTTCCGAGAGGCTAAGATAAGACATGCGGAAATGTGTTTTTACGCTGAAATCGCTTTAACGATTAGATTCTTAAGCTTTGCGAATGGAGTCGTAATTTTAGGGCAGCAGAGTATTTTCCTGTGAGGACGTACAGGGTTTTCCAGTTTTCAGTCGAGCACCAAAATTGAGAATGTTGTAAAGAAGGACTGTAAGGCCGCCGAGGGTCGATAAAGAAGCAGGGAAACTCTGCAAACGTTTTTATTTCGCGACAGGCCAGCCGGGTCGGTCCATAAACTCGTAACTATAAATCAATCGGACGCTTCATGGAATATTTTTTTTATCTCAAGTGGAGATAGAATCCCAATATATTTAGTGCACACTGATACCTATCGATGTATATATTTGCCCTTCACTTTACCGGTTGCATGTGTTGTTTAATCGTGAGGGAAGGAGCAAAAAGATGGCAAGTGTGCGAAGGGCCCGCAGACACGGAGGAATGTATCGGAACTTAATGAATTTAGTATTTGCTCAACTCACCCCTTGGTTTCTACAGATCGACGCCATTTTTGTAATCCTCTCATGTGAGCGCTTTGAAACGAAGAAAGAGAGAAAGAGACCGCGAATGGTATCCTTCCAATCGACTATTTTTCATCCACCCGACTCTTCTGAGCTACAATCCTCGTCACGCTTCGAGTTTGTTAAGGAATTAAAACGAAAGGTAAAAAACTTCTTTTCTTTGTCAACCTATCGAGCGTTATTCTTAACGCCCTGTGACAAATCCTGACCGCGTGGATGTGATCCCAAAAGAGCAGTCCCTTTTATTTATACGGAATAACGAACGCATTCTTCCCCTTCTTCTCTCCTCATGACCTTACGCGCTTATAATTCTCGCTTTTTGAATTTTCATTCGAGCTATTGGCATATTTGGACTGGGATTTTTCACTTTTCCTTGTCTTTTCATTTTCGCTTGTTTATTCTAATTGATTTTGAGCTAATTAGCTTTGAAAGAATCAAACCGAATGATTTATCACTCGTTTATTCCTGGTCACAGCTCCGATTACGGTTAATCAAATCTGGCTCGAGTCCAGCGATGAATCAGATGATAAATTCCACTCGGTGTGTGCGAAAAAGATATTTCTGGGGTACGAAGGATTGCGACCGCCTGTCACAGCGATAAAACGAGCCACCGCATTCGTCGTTTTCTTTCCACGTCTCTCTCGCGTTCAACCTTCTGAAACATAAAACTCTCCTCGTGCCATCTTTCACGCTTCGATCGTTCGCCAAAGAATGATGGATAAATGAGCGGAGACATTGGACAGAGAGGCTCGAGAGAAAGGGGCAGGCACGAGAAAATCATTCCAGTAATGATCGTGACCACCTTCGCGTAACGGAAGTTCCAAGACCTCTCGAACACGTGCTCCTTTTTTTCGTTGTTAGTAATCGCGGGAGTAGCGCTCGTTCGTAATTCCTCGGACGATTCACCACGCGGAGGATCATCGCAAAAGTAAAAACGACCAGATCCGAGAAAAGAACATAAAACGAAAATTTTTTATCTCAACGAAAATTTCGTTTGGCTCGCCCTATTCCGTCCAATTAACGCGGAAACTAATTAGCCAGCCAATAACTTGAAAACCGAAATACAAGAGATAATTCCAAGCGAATGGTTCGCAGCCCTCGAAAATTCTGTGAAAACCATGAGGTCCTTATATGCCAGCAACAAGCGGTTTCATTTCGAGCTTCATTCCGATTCATTGCTTTCGTCATAATTAGCCGAGAGCTACCAAATTGCTCCCATTTTTTCGATTACGGAAATGAGTTTTGCTTCCGGATACTTAATGACCATGAACCGACACGCTGCGCTAAGCTACAGGGCCTCCCGAACGTCTATAGTAAAGAGGAAAAAAATATCATCGGCCTCAATTTGTCGCGACTCATTATTTAAACTTCACTGAATCATTCAAACCCCACGGACATGTCCTCGAGCCCCAGTTTCTCAGATAATTCCCTCTGTCATCTCTCCAGCTCAGCTGTCAATTCAAAATGTCATTTTAAACATGACATTTTTCGAAAAACAAAAGAACGTGCTAATTTGTTGATCAGCAACGAATAAAATATGACGATCACGTGATGCGGACACGGCGAATGACGTTGCATCCTGATGACGTTACTTTACGTAAGAAAAATGAAATCTGACGAAACGTTGAAGCTGAAAACGTCTTTCCTCCATTTCCGGTAAACCGCAAACTCCACTCCGATGCACTTTTCATCGAGACTCATCTACTTTCTTGTATTTTACCACGCTCTCGCTTTTTCATTGGAATTGCGATGTTACCGCATTCCTATCTAATGTAAAGAAGAACTTTCTCGTGTAAGAGCATCAGAGTTGTCGTTTTCGTGCTCGTTCTATCCACTCAAATTTTTGCGCATCACAAATATACGAGTAGGAAATATTAAATTGAGCCAAAATTGAATTGATGCTGTAACCAGAAGGGATTTGAATCTCACGAAGAATTCTTCGGTTCTTGAAGTTCTGAGAAGACTGGGAGTCGCGATTCCTAGACCAGAACATCTGTATGCAGAAGCAACGACTGATTTGAGAGCTCAATGCTGGAGCTTGGTTGCTAGCAGGGCTGGTTGGCCGAATTCCAGTAAAACTAAAGACTTCAAAATATTGTTTTCTTGTTCGTATTCATTTCCATTCGTTTTTGTCCACTACGATGTTCTTCATCGTCGTTTCTTCTCCAAGTGTTACATCTTCGAGATTTTCGCTTGCTCCCTGTCCCAGGGAGCAAGCTTTGAATTTGTTTTTGGATTTTCTCACTCGAGCTGTATACATACCGGAGCTAAGGGAGCCCTCGGAGCTGGGGCAAAGATAGCGACGGTGGTGGGAACGGTGTAAACTTGCTGGCTGATCGTTTCCCGGTCGTAAATCGAACGAAACCACTGCTCTATGCCAGTTGTAACGCTCTCC